>JAFIDM010073059.1:36022-68624 GCA_023159025.1 Thereuonema tuberculata
GTCAGCTCTTAAAAAGGTGGAACCTGAGAGCGTCCTAAAATGTTTTAAAAAGGCAGGAATTGCAAGTACGAGCAAAGTGGTACCTGAGAGTGCAATAGATGAAAACGAAAAAGAGCTTAATGAGCTTATGATACATTTGGATTCAAATGTCCGTGTAGAAGATTACGTTGAAATTGACAAGGATTTGTGGATTGAGGAAGAGGACTTGGATGTTACAAATTTCATTCCTCAAAACACAACCGAACAATTTGCTCTTTCCGACGATGATGAGAATGACTTCCTTGTGAATGAAGACGATGTCTGTAAAATTAGACTTTTCGGAAGCACTCAAGATTCAGTGAAGAACTGAAAAAGTTTTTTCTGTGCAAAGGGGACTCTGAGGGCCTTGTAAAGGTAAACGATTTAAATATTCATATTGAGAAACATGTTTTCAATGCAAAAAAAAATGTCAAACTCTGTTAACTGATTATTTTAGTTAATAAAATTAATATTTTCTATGTACTATAATTAATATTGTCATTATTTTAAGTAAGACAAACAGATTAGCACTCATTGAAAAAGGGACATAGTAAATAGTTTGCAATTGTTTACATTCTCTCATAGCGCAATGGTAATTGTAGAAATTTAATTAAGATTGTACGTTTCATTAAATGACATGCTGTAAGCTAAAAAATGAAAAGATAGTCCTCCCCAATAGCGGACACCTCCCAATAACGGACGAAACTTCCGGTTCCGTGACTGTCCGCTATTCGGAGGTAACACTGTAAATTACACCAACTTAGCATACGTTGTCCAGAAGCAGTGGAGACAAGACTGAGTACATGTTGTACCCTTCGTTCTTTCCACCACTGGTCTGGTCCTCACACGTTGCACAACAGCCTCAGCAGACTGAAACACTTATGCACAACTCCAAAAGGATGTGATACACAACACAACAAGAATAGTTAGAAAATTCATGGACACAACCACGTATCCCTAATCCACCTTGAACATTTTGTTTTACACTTGACAACATGTGTGTCATATTCATAGTCTTTCACCTGCCATTTTGTCTTAGCTAGGGAAAACCCAAGTTTAGGAACATTTAAAATAACATTTTTTAAATTTTTTTTATATAAATGTTCCTAAACTTGGGTTTCCCCAGCTAAAATAAAATGATGGGTCAAAATCAAAGCACACTGTCAAGTGTAAAAAAAAATGCAAAGTGGATTAGTGATGGGTTGTTTCCATGAATTTTCCAACTATTCGTGTTGTGTTGAGTATCAATTCCTTTTGGAGTTATGCATAAGTGTTTTTGTGAAGTCCTAGTGTGCTGAGGCTGTTGTGCAATGTGTGAGGCACCAGACCATTGGTGGACAGGACGATGGGTACAACACGTACGCAGTCCTGCCTCCATTACTTCTGGAGATGTATGCTAAGTCGGTATATTGTATTGTTGTTATTATTACTCCCATTCTGAACATGACGCTTAATTAATAGTACAAAACATATTTTTACAGTGTAATTTTTTTAAGAACTTTAGGCTGTCACAAATGTAGTTCGTGCCTCCGCTAACCCTTTCTCTCCTCTCCTTCCGTCCACATCTCGTTCCTTGCTTAATTCTCTACATATTCCCATCATTTTTAAATTTCTGCCTTCCTATCAATTCCTGGTGCTGCAAGGGTTCTCCTTCCCTTATTCCCCGCCAACACGGCGCCCTTATGCCTATTAAACTGTGTTTTTCCTGAATTTAGGAGTGACCAGTAAGTGTTTTTTATGACTGGTACACAAAGGCAACCAGCCCGTGAAAACTGTATGTTTCCTACGTTAAAAGCCGATTTCCCTCTCCCCCTGTTATGCATTGCATCAGAGTTCTGCTCTCAATAGGGGAAAAACAAAAGGAAAGGTCAACTGGGACTACGTAAGTGGTGCCACCCCTTCTTGACTAGAGGCAACGGAGGGGATCAACACCTCGCTCCTTGGGAGGAAAAACAAGACAATAAGGACAGTCGGCGAATGAGATTGTCAGGGAGCAGGTTCAAAAAGCCCTGCGCGATCTCCCTCGCTTCTCGGAACCCCACCGCCCTCTTGATCTGTGAGTTCTCGATCAGAGGTCGGAATAATTGCAAAGCTGAGCACCGGGATACTTGGTGCGATTCTGGATCCCGCTGCGTCTTCTCCGACAAGAAATCTAGCGGAGCGTCCTGAGTACCTGCTCGCATCTGGACCTCCTGTTCCCCAGAATCGGCTGCACCCACGAATTGACGACAGCAGCGAACATCCCTCTGCCGGAAATCGCCGGTGATCTCCACCGTCTCTAGACCTACCTGTGCACTGCCTAGTCCAGCGCCGTGAGTCTTCCCGATTACCTTCATTTGTATTTTCCAATCTTTCCCTTCCCCGTACCTGCAATAAAGCCTTCTTTTCACTCTATGAAGCCAATCTGTCTTTCATCTTTGAGAAGGAGCGCCCATCGGCGAACTCCCTTCACTAGGCTAGCGTTCCACAGCACCTCCCTTTATTTCCCCGTCCAATCTCCTCATTCACCCCCTTATTTACCTTTTCCCCTTTTGTCCCGTAACCGTGGCTTGCATGGGAGAGCACTCGATAGCGTGCGCCTAAAACAACATGTGACAAGACCTAGTAACTTCCAAACAACTTTCCCTTCCCCATATGAACTTTTTTTGCCTTAAAAACTGCATTTTCAGAAAATTTTAATACTTCTGGGGATCATATCTACGAAGGAGTCAGAATAGCAAGCCAATCTGGGGGCACGGCAGTGCCTCCGCCAAGACGAGCCGAAGGGCACTACTTACCTTTTCTGGAAGTGTTTCGTCGTATTTTCGAACCCTCGTAGCTTCGGCCTGGATAATACTAGAGCTCAAATTTTCAGGATAAGATGCAGTCAGCAGACTAATGAAATACACTAAGTCTCATTTATTTAGCTTTTATACTTTGGATTTTATTAATACCTAAAATACGTCGATTCCGTCACTCACTCACTCACTCATGATCATCAAAACCTCTAGGGTACTTCCTGAAGTCCTAGAAAGCTGAAATTTGGTATGCAGGCTAGGATTAGCACACAAACAACAAAAAAAATAAGAAATCCGGAACTTTCACCCCTCCACCCCCCCATAAAGGGGGGGGGGGTCTGTTATGTATTATCGAACCCTCATAGCTTCGGCCTGGATAATACTAGAGAGCTCAAATTTTCAGGATAAGATGCAGTTACCATACTAATGAAATACGCTGTTTCATTTATCTAGCTTTTATACTTTGGATTTTATTAGGATCTGAAATACATCGTACCCTCAATGCTTTGGCCTAAATAATACTGTGTAATAATGTGATTTCTTACAAAAGTGCAAACAGCTTTTATATACAAGTTGACCAACAGAAAAACAGAAAAGTAGGGTATTGAAAAAAAATCCATTTTCTAAATAAATCTTAAAACTAAATTTAGTTGTAATAGATAATCCCACCCAAAACATTTCATGTAAAATAAGTTGCCAAGACTCACATGCTCATAACGCTTTCACTGTTAAAGTTATCAGATCTCATCTTACAAAAAGAAATGAAATCCCACCCAAAACATTTCATGTAAAATAAGGGGTTGCCAAGACTCACATGCTCATAATGCTTTCACTGTTAAAAAGATATGAGATCTCATGTAGAGCCAAGCGCCTAACTCTATGAGGCCTAACTCTACAAGCCCTAACTCTAAAAACCCTGTATCTTGGTCAAAAAGTATGGCTTGGCCGTTTCATGGAACTATTTCATCTCACCCAAAACATTTCATGTAAAATATGTTGCCAAGATGCTCATAACGCTTTCACTGTTAAAAAGGTATCAGATTTCATATAGTGCCAAGCCCCTCACTATACATGCCTAACTCTAAAAACCTACTATCTTAGTCAAAAAGTGTGCCTTGGCATACTCCATATCCTTTACATAACTCCATGGGATTGTCTGTGTGACAGCCACGAAACGGCCAAGGCATACTTTTTGACCAAGATATAGGATTTTTAGAATTAGGGCTTGTAGAGTTAGGCCTCGTAGAGTTAGGGGCTTGGCTCTACATTTCAAAAAATTTCAAATTTGATAAAAAAAAAAGACAAAAAAAGTTTGTTTTTTTTTTTTTTTTATCTTTCAAATGAGGTATGACTGAGCTTTGCAGCTTTGACTGGAAGAAAGTTACAGCTCAAGAAAAAGTTCTGAAATACAATTTTTTGCTTTCGGCTGTAGCATAAAATTATTGATATGTGAAGAGGTAAATTTTTAAAAAAGTACCAAAAACATTTATATGGTCTAGGAGGTAGGTAGACTGAACACACAAATTTTCATCAAAATCAAAAATGGCGATGCAAAAAATTATTTAAAAATTTGTTGAATTAACATGGAATGACGAGGATGATAAAACGAACATTGCCGAAGTTTTTTCAACTTTCCATTTCACTGGAAATTAGGATAGAAGTGTAAGAGTCTTTGGAGGTTAGCTCTTGGGATTAGTTTATTTTAATCCAATAATTATCCCTTCTAGCAAATTCGATTGTTGCGATTGTTACACCAACTGGTGCTAGAATTTGGAAATGTTTTTCTATGGCCGAAAATATGAGAAATTTTGTTCATATTTTATTAAAAATATATATCTTACTTTGGCAAATAAAAATTGTTACAAGAAAAATTAATAGGAAAGCTGAAAAAAATTCTCAAAGTTGAAATTCATAAAGTTTGAATTTTATTATTTTAAAAAAAAAGTATTGACAAAATAAAAAAAATGTCTCCAACAAGAAAAACAAAATTATATTCTGAATTATATTTAAGATTTTAATATAAAAAATTACCGATAGATTCTTCCAAAAAGTTCGTTTTAAAACTTTTTTTTTAATTTTAAGTTTGGTTGCTGTAATTATTAAAACTGTCAATTATAATTTAAAAAGAATTTTAATAATTGAAACTTCAATGTTTTCTCTTTTCTTCTATCTAGAAAGTTTTAGATTTTTAATTACAATAGTATTCAAGATATGGCAAGTTATCGAAGACTCCAATTTCCAAAAGACCACTTTATTGGGATCTTAAGTAATGTTATATTAATATCGAGATCAGAAAATATAAGATTTCCCAACTCTTTTTCCCCTTCTCCACTATCATGTCACATCAAAACATCCCCAGTTGGTAACAATCAGTGATCTATATAAATTCATGTTATAATGTTACTGTACAATGCGAAATCATTGTATCGTTAACAATGTTTGCTAGAAAAATATTTTAGTTCTAGTTTTTTTCCACCGTATGTAGCAGTATTATGCACAACAATATTTGAGTAGTTTCCATTGTCGGCAACGTGGCATATGGGGCTATTTCAGGGATATCACCCCTTTTCAAGATGAGGAGATAATGTGTCGAGGTTCCAATGTAGCATATATTTTCCGCAGTATAGTTTTGCATTAACTATGCAAAATTTGATTCAGATCAGAACAAAGGATGTAAAATTGTATAGAGAACATACAAACTTTGACTTTTATAAATGTTAAGATACAATAACAACAAAATTATATATATATATCTTGGCAACTGAAGGAGATGAGGGGAAAATACAGCGAGAAACAGATCCTGGATGTCCGGATGATAATGTACTATGCATGAATGTCCGTAAGCAAGTCATGGCTGACGACAGCCAAGTGCTTCACACTGCAGACACCACTATCTACAAGAGACTCCATCCCCTGACATTCGCATTACATTCAGTTTTTCCTCAAGGTAAAGAATTATGTACAAGCGATCTATCATTTCAAAGCAACTCAATTTCAGGTGTTTAAAACGAACAAAAATATTTTTTAAAAAATTTTAGCTGGAAAAAAAAAATAATTTTTAATTATAAAATAACCTCTAAAGAGGCTAACTTTTTAACTTTCAAAATATTATTTTATTATTTCTAGATTTGGATTGACAAATCCAATCCTACCTTTAGATTTTTTTAAAAAAAAGTAGCAATCAATATTATGCCAACTGACTTCACTTTTGTTGATAAAAAAAAATCTATTTTTTTACTTAATCTTTGCAGAGACTGTTGTCATGTTTACTTTTCTGTTAATGTTTTTTCCTTCTCACAAGGAAGATATCTTAACTCACAAGTATATCTTGGCTGATGAAGAATAAATATTTCGAAACTAGTGTTCATTCACACACTTGATAATAAACTGTATTTTCTAGTGATAAAAGAGAATTACATATAAATTATTTTGAAATAATGGTAAAAAAAAAGTCATGAAAAACCAAAGACTGGGAGGCGTGAAATCATAATTAATCAAATACGCCATCAAGTAAAATGGTAACATGCCAGACTTGCTAGAGGGACAGTCGACTGAGCAGGTGGAATACAACACTTTATGAATGGCTACATTCTAGGTCTTAATTAGGGCAAGTGCAACAGATCCCAACCTGGCTCCTCCATTACAGCAAGGCAGAGGATGTGCTCTCTATTCTCCTTTAGGGAAAATCTGCTCGCAATCTGGTCGCTAAAATCCTAATCCTGTTAATTATGCGATTTAGCCAGATGAAGATGACTTGGGTTCAGAGTGCAGAGCATATACTTCATCTTCCCTCATCTTTTCCTCCAATGTAATTTTGACAATCAGCAAAGAGATATGCAGGAAACTGAATGAAAAGTCAATCAAAACATCATTCTGTTCACTATCTACATATGAAAATTTCATCGTTATAAAAGCTTTTGTTTAAAAAAATTATGAAATACGCACGGTTTTTCTATTCTTTTTCTCATGTTTCAATTTGTGCATGTTGAACTCCAGCATGTTGGTTACAAATTTTTAATTCCCTCGTCAATTCTGATTGCTGAACTATTTTCAATGAATCGTGAAAAGAAGAGTTGAATTTTGATCGCCAATTGTTGCTTACTTTTTAAACATGAACTGCTTTCCAACTGTTGAACCACTCATTGAGTAGACAAGACATGTTCGATCTGCTCAAACTGATTTTTCATCAGATGATTGACTAGTCTCTCCTAGTCCACCTGATCCGCACTCTCAAGGCTAGGATTCGTTCAGTTCATCAAAAGGTGCGATTCATGAGTTTTCATTCAACCATCGCAATAGAATCTATCTCTTTATTTCCGAATGGATTCGAACTTAAAATGCTCCCAATAACGCAAATTCCAAAGATACAGTAATGCTATTAAACCGTAGTAAAATTGATTTTGAGAGAAAAAATCTCTTAAGACAGGATTGGTAAACATGAGAATACAAAAAAATAGATATGATGAGTAGAGACTGTCGTTTCTTGGAGAATTCTTAACCGCATTATTATTACTATAAAAATTACGTTAAAAAATTTTCTGTTGTTTTTAGTACATCGTAAAGTTCAGCTTAATGGGATTTTAACACAGAGATATCTCTTCATTAATATATTAAGCAGCAATGTATCGTATTAAAACCGAATAATAATCAAAATGAACTATCTTTTGTTAGATACATATGACAAACTATTCTCATTATGAATGCATTCTCATTAATAATTCGAAATATGTTTTCTTAGAATTTCTATAATTTCTATCAGTCTATTTGTTTTCAAGTTTTATAGATACTAAAGGATGCTAATATATATATACCGTATATGTTCTGTATATGTTCTGCCACTAACACAGTATATGTTCTGCCACTTTTAATGTGCTAAGTTTCTGATTTCATTGTTAACTTATAAATAAATACTAACAAGTAAAGCGCACGACAGCATCACCGGAGTTGCCGGTTCAGACCATCTGCATTCGAAAGAGCTTCCATAACTAAGTCAACGAGCAAAATTGTAGCGACAGATAGCCAGGGATATAAGATCCATGAGGGGTCAAAGTTAACATAGTGGTCTATGGGTTGAAAGTCACTGGAGGAGGCTTGTGAATAGCCTGCAACTTTAGATAAGGATGAGGCAGACACAATAAGCAGATTGTGATTGAAAAATAAGCAGGAAATTGTTATTGATCAGCTTTAAATCAGATACAATTGATGTGAAGTTCAGAGAACAGGGTGTGCGAAAGGCAGATACTCTGTTCACAGTGAGCACACTGAATGCAATGCTGTCATACTTGAAAACCCTGTCATTGACGATTGAGTGGAAGTAGTAATCATTAGCACTTATCCATGGATCAGATTCAATGTCCAGGTATCTGCATTTGTAGAACGCATATTTTAGCATATTTCAGTGCAAGCACTGAACTGATACAGCGTGAATGACTGGAGTGCCAAGAATCAATCCCTGTGCCTGATGTTCACATCGCCCATCACAGTTTCTTTGATGAAGCGGACGAAAGACTTATATGGAAGAAGTACACATCACATGGCTGGATGATTTCAGTGCATCCTGCTGGAATCAGTATCTTGATAAATTTTGTTATTGCAGGCACATACTTATCGAACAAGCTATCATTCTTGTTTAAAGGCCATGAGTCAACCAAAAGCAGAACTTTGTTCTGTTCTGGTGGCATGCTTGGCCACAACATGTTCTCCTTCGTTCACGTTAGCGGATTTGCCAGCATGTGAACGGATGTTTGGAGGATCAGCAGACTCACCTCTTCCCGGACTCGACCGTCTCCTCCTCTTCTGCTGGCTGTCTGCCCAGCCAAACTCGGTCAGGGAACTCCCCAGGGACAAGCTTTCAGGAAAGGTGCCAACTGCCCAGCAATTCCGGTTATGCAGTCGTACCCTGTACTTGAAAGATATAAATTAAATGCTAATTGAATTGTATGTACAATCCAACATAGCAGGAACCTAGTAATATTGGAACTGTTAGAAACTCAGTTGCAATGCTACTCTAATTCGAGCAGATCACTCAAATAAGAGGAGCATATCTCTTTGTGCCAATGAATGATTTATTCCTTACAGGGGAGTTAAAGAATGAAAAGATTTTTGTTATATTTGCAAATTCACAATAAAAAATCAACTTTTAATTTTTCGTTATTAAAATATTTCATCACAACTTAAAAAAAAAGTAAAAATCTCTGATGCATTTAATTTCATATTAACTTAAAGATTTAAATGAATATCAATTAAACATTGAAGTTTTTCTATGTCTGCATAGGGTTTTCCTGTTTTTAGTTTAATTTTGGTTATATTTTTTAATAATTGATAAATAATAAGTCATATATTTTGATGAGAATAATATTTTACATATGACGTGCCGGCATGGCCGAGCGGTCTCGACGGCGATCTCCGTTGCGGCCAGTATGCCTGTATCCGGGTTCGAATCCCGGACGTGGCATGGATGTTTCTTTCTTCTTCTGTTTCTGTCAGTTCCTGCGGGTATCACTTGATGCTTCCTCCCTTGGCGTACCCTGGGCAATGATTCGTCGGTTAAAGGCATCATATCTCGCCCCTTGTTGTTGGCCTAAAGAAAGACGATCAGTCTACGAGCCCGGGCATTTGTAAAAAAAAAAAAATTTTTACATATATTTAATTTTGAATATTTTACAATTGCTTTTTTTATTATTATTATTTTCTGTTCAGTCGTGATTTAGAAAAAAACAAAACAGGAAATATTAAATATTAATGTTAGTTTGTATTTTTTTGTTCAATAATTTGTTAAAAATAATTTCCTTATTATAAATCCTATATAAGGAATGAATTGATTATTTTTTGTTCTCATTATTTGTTAGCCCTGGCAAGGGCTGCTTGTGCGTTTGCTTTTAATCTTTTCAATTCTGCTAAATTCTTCTTTAAAATCATTACTACTGGAATGGATTCTAAATTTATAATCAATCTTTCCAGTTTGATCAATGAGATCATCAATTCACATTTTATTTTTGGAATGGCATTAATCCAATTCATCAGCCTGCTTCTCGCTATTGATTAATTGCCATTAAATATAATTGTCTCCACAAAGCAATATCTTCCCTTTCAATCAATGCATGATTGAATGTGATCTTCAGTAAGTTAAACCAATGTCGTTCATCAACCGTTGCAATATTCTCAAAATAAAATTTCGCAAATGAACATTATTATTTATTTTCTTAAGGACTTCAGCAACAGTTGGGACTCAATTTTTAGAAAAAAATTCGGTACTATTTTACGAAATCTCACCTGCGAAATTATTGTTTTTGTTAATCCATACTAAGTCATGAATAAAAGCAATGGAAAAATGTGGCTTGGTGCTGTAGTTTTTAAGAAAATTAGAGATATATTTCTAACTCTTTGAGAAACCACGCGTATAAAACATCGCCACGTTGAACTATTTTCAAGATGGCTGATAACTTGAAAAAAATCTTAGGTCATTCCGACATGAGAAAGGCTGTGAGAAAAACATATTTCCAACGACGATGCAAAAAAAAAAAAAATAAACCACATGCATGGCACAAACAATGAAACAAAAATAAAGCATAAAGAACAAAATTGCAAATAAGTTATTATGAATTTATTCCAGAAAATAGAGGTAGATGATGCCTCAACGAGAATTTCTTGTTTTACAAAATCGAACATTTATCAAAATATTCTGCATAATCATAATCCCATGTTTATGTCATGAAAAATAGGCATTCTGCATATAGATTTCATCCAAACATATTACTGAAGCAAGCTAATTTTTAAGTTCTTCTATATAAAAATCTCGGGGGGATTGATACCTAAATTTACTTAAACTGCAGCTAATCGGCACAAATGATTTGGTCGGCTACATGGGAGGAGCGCACATCGAGTGTTGGCTTACATCTTTCTAGGAAAGCTTATTTTGGTTAAAGTGCACATTACGGAACACCCGATTTTTATCTATTTTTCGTAGTAGTGACAACATGCCTGCCTTACGACTACTTTTAAGAAACCTGATGTTGATGGTGGATAGGCAAAAGTTATTTCAAAATGGCTTCGCACGATCTTTTACTAGAAAATCTGGTTAACTGCAATCTTGGGATAACTGTATGTAAAGGCAAAGTTACTTCAAAATGGTTTTGCACGATCTTTTACTAGAAAAACTAACCCTCATTTGGCTAACTGTGATCTTGGACAAACGGCATGTATAGGCAAAGTTATTTCAAAATGGTTTCGTACGATCTTTTACCAGAAAAACTTATCCTCATCTGACTGACTGCGATCTTGAGATAATAGTATGCACCAATTTGTGACTCGCTTGGTACCTTACTAGCCTATTAACAGGTGCCTGGGGTGCAGGAGACCGTAACCCTTTGACTTTCATGCTTTGTGAGTAAATTTGTGGATGCAGAAAATAACATGGATGAAAAACACCGTTTGTTAATATTGTAAATTAGAAGAGCTGATACTAAGTTAACTATTTTTCCTCCTATTATATGATAGGTGAGCCATCGTAACATTAGCGAAATTAAACATCAAATGTTTAATTATGTTTACAATAAGTTCCTTTAACTACAACTAATTCAGAGAAACCATTGCTCAAGAACTTCTTCAGCGATATGAAAATCAAGAAGATTTTTTTTTTTTTTTGACGAGTATTGTCACAGGTGATGTAAGCTGGATCCACCATTATGCACCCGAAACAAAATGGCAGGGTATGGAATGGCACCACCTCAATTCTCCAACAAAAAAGAAGACAAAGACAGTGACATCAGTTGGAAAAGTTATGGGCTTCGTTTTCTAGGATGCAGATGGCATGATTCTAGTGGAATTTTTTTAACATGGACATATCATTTATGCTGCCCGATATGTCATGACATTCATAAGCTCCATCGTGGATTGTGTGATAAATGTTCTAGGACGAAGCTCGTCCTGCAGCACAACATGAGGCCCCACACTGCTCGTTCCACCGAGGAGGAGTGGGGTGGGAGGTCCTTCGGCATTCTGCCTACAGCCCTGACCTAGCACCATCCGATTATCATCTTTTTAGTGCTGCGAAGGAAGGCATGTGAGGCCAACTCTACAAAATGATAGTGGACATCACGAAAGCAGTGCATCACTTTTTTCAGTGCTGGAATGAAGTTCTACTATAAGAGAATTGTCAAGCTCCCACAATGGTGGGAAAAATGTATCCAAAAAAAGGAGACTCTGTGGGAAAATAAGGAAAGGTCTGAAAAATAATGTGATGAATTTGTTTTTCCAAAAATAAATTTATCTGATTTTTAAAAAATTATTGTTCATGACTCGTAAAATGAGCAATTATATAAATGATTTTAATGTATGACGATGTAATAAATACCACTTTCATATCTATTTATAAGATCAAGTCTTGGCAAATGTGATAAAATTTATTAATTTCAGTGTTAAGTTTTAGGACTCTTTCCTTAAGCGAGACTGTTTGTTTTTACAACTCTAATTCTACATTGCTGTCTTCATTATCAGACGTTCAGCTTGGTTTTTTTGCTAAGTGTGTACTTTAAAGGTCACAATTGAAAGCTGACAAGTTTTACTGATCCTGAGCAGATATGTTGCAATATCTTAAATACAGGATGAACAAACTGTGCACATGTCATCATAAAACCATGATGTAGCAGAAGATAACCTTTTATTCCAGTGAAAAATTCGTAGCCAAATATTCAAACAACAAAACATGCAAAACGATGAACAGAGATTGTTGGTAGAGCTAGTGAGAAAAAAAATATAGAGGATGGAGAAGATTATCACAACAAGCCTATTTTAAAAACTTAACTTAGCAATGTTAAAACGACAATATGTAGACAAATGAAATATTCCTATCTATGGACTATGAAAACAGAAATATTTTTCAATGCATTTTAAAGCTTAAGATCATTTATTTTTCTTGAGTTCTTTTTCGATTGAATCCAACAAAAATTTAATCACCACTAATCTATGATTTTCTTGGCCTCCCCTCATTCGGAATCCAGTTTATAATGTCTGATTGTCCATCTATGATCCTATCATCTTGCTTCCATTTCAGCTCTTATTGAAAAATATCAGTCATTTGCCATCACTTGTAACAGTAACTTTTATATAAGCGATCATCTCGAATTGGAGATCATTGCTTCGAAGGAGTGAATTAATAAACAAACTAAATACACTGGTCAAACAATTTTCTTTTTGAGCAGTAGTATTACTCTGCAACAAAAAGCGTCCTTACAAGTTGATTAATGTTCAATGCTTCTTTCCATACTAATTAAGAAATATAGTATCCTTTAAGGAAAAAATTTACCTGGACCATGCTTTTTGATTGCATGTAAAACTCAATTAAGTTTTTCAATATACAACTAAACAGTATGGTCCAGATAAATGTTACTCCCTAGATTTTTCATAATTTAGGAATGGTGAAGACACCGATATCAGATTCTAAAGAAAATCTTGTGTTTCTTTTCCCACAATTTTTGTTTGGATTGGCATAAATTATGAAATGCTGAAGTATGCAAATCAGGCTAAATTATTTCTCAGTAGGAAATGTCAAGAAATTCTATAATTCTATTGATGGATAATAAAAGATAGCATCCAAGTTGACCAACACCAGCTATTGAATATCAGCAAATAAGCTTTTATACATGATCCTATGTTATGATGGTAGCAAGCAAATTATGCCTTTGACAGTCAGGATGTATGCCCAGACGTATCCTGGCAAAAGACATCCATCAAGACAAGAATTAATGCGAATTATCTTAGGCCAACATTTGAAACAGATGTGGAGACTGTTATCTTGATCCTGGCATTATCTGCCACAACTCCACATACAAGCAGCAGGGCAATCAAACATCAATTAAGAAATATCTCACCAATCAGTCCTCCATCTTTTCAGAGTTCACTAGTTTCCCCCAATAACATGCACTGCCATCAAGGATTGAAAGAGCAGGATTTTCCAGCCCACAAAGACTGTTGCAATTGGATTTCAGCGATAAACAATGAATATCCAAAAATAACATCATATATTCTGTGGAACGATGAAGCCCATTTGACAAGAGAGATGGTGTGATGAAGCTCTACAATGTTCGTTACTGGAGTGAGGAAACCTAAGATGCTTGGAGAAACAAACTATCATAGGCACTGGCGCTTCAATGTTTAGTGTGAGATTATGGGAACACAGATTGTCGGATCTTTGTTCTACAATGAAAATGTTCAATAGCTGGCAGATATGCAGACCTAATGATCTAATTCATTTCTATGATTTTCTTTTTTTCAAAATTTAAAAGGGCCATTTATTTGATAATAGAAAAAAAAAAAAAAAAAAGCAATAGCACACTGGTTTCGTTTAGAATCTGTCATCAAAATTTTCATTTATTCTTTTATTTAAGAAGACTCTAGTAGGTAGCATTTACATGGACCACCTTATACTTAAGCTATCAGAGTATAGATATAAATCAAAATAAGCTTAGATTTATCATTAATATAATTATTAATTAGGAAAACTATTATTTTTTCTACTGCTAGGAGTTTGATTTACAAATTAGCTTCTAACTGATTTTGTTAGAAACTTGTACATGATTTCGATAAAGCAAACATTTAGGAATTGAGGTGAAACAAATAAAAAAATCCTACTGAGTTTTGATATAAAATGAATAAAAAGTAAAATTATATTTATACATAAATAAAAAAATAGATACAATTGTGAAGATCCAAAACCTGGTACGCTAATTTAAATTCCCTCATTCAATATTGGATGAATTTTGTCTATTGAAGCTCACAGTTATAAATATTAGAATTTAAAGTTCGGAAAGCGAATTTCTAAAAATTAACTCCACCTCCAAAGACTAGAAGGGCTATCCAAAATAGACATCCAACCATTCAGAAAAATAGAAAGGGTAAAATAAATAGAGATTACTTTTTTTATTGCTCATTAGAAAAATAAAAAACTTTCGAAAATTAAGGTTAGTTTGTATATCATATTTTATGGAAGTTCACACTTCAAACATACAGGAAAAATAATAATTGTTTGGCAAGCTCACATGAACGGAAGTAACAGAAATAAATACATTCATATTAACTGCAAACTAAAATTAGAGGACTTCTGACCCTAAGAGCAGTCTTTGCACCTGGAGACTCACAATACACATACAGCAAAAGAAACAATAAGATATAACCCTACTGGGATGGGAAATACCTCCAATAAAATAATAATAATAAATAAAAGCATAACATTGCTGCAGCCTCCAGTTGTAGGATTAATGAAATTTATGAAGAAAAAATAATATTAACGAAAACAAAACAGCGCTTACAAAACCATGAAATGTCAACGAAGTCAGTTTTAGTGGGCTTTTTACAGTGAACAAGAATGTGTTAAAAATCCTTATTTGAAATAGAAAGGTCTGGTAATTCAATAGAATTCCGAAGTTGAAATCATCGTTGCTTGAATAAAGAAGGGCACCTTTCCAATCATGTCAGAAATAAGGGAGAGAAAAACTCATCAAAAGAATTTTAATGAAACAGTGAAAAACAAAAAAATTTAAAACAATAACTAAGTAAAAAAAAGGCAAAAAGAACTTCTAATGTAATGGGCTCATCGTCCATGGTTTATCTCTGGTCTTTCCCTTACTTCGAGGATAGCTTTAACAGCAGGTTCTGTTGCCAATTCTGTTTAACATAAAATATTACGAAAGAAGTTTAGGAATTCAGGGAAAAAAAAGTATATATTTTTTATCTAAATAAAATCATCTTTGTACTTCATGCTACTTCATAACAGTAGCGTACCCTTTACTTGTAAAAAAAAAAAAAAAAAAAAAAATACTCCAGCTTACATTGTCTGTAAGTTTTAATTTCTATATTATGTTTTAGTTTGTCAGCTTAAATTTAATTGATAAATTAAAAAAAAAATATATCTTTTTCTTCGATTCTCGAAAATATTATTTCAGAATATTATTTTTGAGAATCGAAAAAAAAAAGATATGTTTTAAGAATAATAATTTTCCCTTTCTTTTTAAGAAACAGAATATAATTGTTAAAGAACTAAATATTTAACTAATAATTAAAAACCTATTTAAATTTATTGGCTATATTTTGTGTATGAGATTTATTAACTTCAAATCCACTTATTTTTATTATTTATAACATATTTTATTATTTATCTATATTTTCTTGGTGAATACAGTAGATCCCTGATTATCCACGAGATTGGGTGGCAAGGGCTTGGCGATAACCAAAAAAAAACTAAAAATGAGGTGTAAACACGAAAAAAAAAAATTTCACCATTAAAAACTACTTTTTATTGTAAAAAAAACATAATATGTAAAACTTTTAAAATATATACAGTAAAGCAGAAACCTTTGCTCTACGTTTGCATCCACAAATTCCTAGAAGGCCTATAGGATCACGATGCACAATAAACCTGTCAGTAATTTTCGACCTTCGCACTATATGGCCTATTGTATTTTCCCTGTTGTTGGCTTGGATTAAAATTGGTTTTTTTGAGGTTCGTAATTAAAAAAAAATTTCGCGGCACTCGTGGAAATCGGGGCTTTATTGTATTAGAATTCTGTGAAATGAAAGTGAGTATATTTTCTTCTGAACTACAATTTCAAATTCAAAGTTCAGTTTTTGAGAGATAAAGATAAAACTTTCCAATTACTATGATTTTTTTTTCTTTTTTTTTAGGGGGTGATTTTTTTCTTTAAAAAAAAATAGAAGGAAATGATAAATAAAAATAAAATTTAAATTCGAAAAACAAAAAACTCAAAGATGACTTAAAAATTATTTCTTAAAAACAAGAAAAATCCAACTAAAAAAATAACTCTATTTTTAAATAACTATTGGACACCAAACCTTGTATATTTTTGAAGAACTTTCACTTACAACAAAACATATACAACCCCTACAGCAACCTGTGATCCTCTCCTAATAAAAATTCCTAATTAAAAAAAATAACAAAAATTGTATTTAAGCTTATGCGCACTGTTGGAACAGAATGGAACTAAACCATTATTCCTATTTTTTCTTTCAAGATGATTATTGTTATTGTTAGCTTTGCCTGAATGATCAATTGTTAAACGTTTAAAAATATAACTTTGGTAAGAAAAATAACCTACAGTAAAAATTCCAGATAAAAGTCAGTACATGCGAAAATTAGAAAAAAAAAACTGGCATTGTTTTGTATCAGTATATTTTGTGCACACGTTTTTTTTGTTTATTTTCTATTCCGAATCTCGTTTCCTACAAAATACCATCCTACCTCCTACCAATGCAATGTTTTTCAGGAAACTGGGTCTTATAGGAATCAAGATTCAAAATAAAAAATGTACCAAAAAAAAAAAAAAAAAAACGCGTTCATAAAATATACTGATATAAAACAAAGTCAGTTCTTTTTTAAGATCGAAATTTTTTTTTCTTTTCTAATTTTCATGTACCTAATAACTTTTATCCTGAATTTTTACTTTCAAGTTATTTCACCCCAAAGTTATATTTTTAAACGTTTAACAACTGATCATTCATGCAAAGCTCACAATAAAAGTAATCACCTTGAAAGGAAAAATAGGATTAATGGTTTAGTCCCATTCTGTTCCAACTGTGCACATAAGATTAAATAGCATTTTTGGTATTTTTTTTCCTAGCAATGAGAGGACACAGATTGCTGTAGGATTTGAATGTGTCCTTTTGTAAGATGAAAGTACTTCAAAAATATACAGGGATTTGGGGTCCAACAGTCAGAGATATTTTTTTAGTTGGATTCAGTTTCAAGATATTTTATGTTTTTGGAGCATTTTTCCCAATACTTAATAGCATCCTGTGTCGACTGAAATAAGTAGTTCAATGGTAGCTCAGTGTGTAGAATAGTTGGCTGCAGAGAACAAGATTCCCTAACAAGTCTGCTGTCTGACGACTTTCCTTGTTCTAAAATTAAAATCTTAAAAACACTTGCTAGGTTTAATTTAAATCCTTTAAATCTTTTCAAGCTTCTTTTGAGGCTTGCAGGCTTTCTTCCCTCTCTGTCATCTCTCAACAGGCACCTTAAGTCTTTCCGATTACCCCCTCCCCCCAACCCCATATCTCTCCGTTGTGGACTGTTTTCTTTCGATCTTTTTGTTCTAACTTTAAAGCACCGCTATCTTAACGTCTTCCAGCATCCATTCTGTTTATTCCTTCTTCTATCGTTTGTATGCTGATAATGAAAAGAACCATTGATGTAAGCAAAATTATTTGTAATAATTGTAAATTTAAAATAATAACCTTAGAATTGTCATCTCTATCTTCGTTTACTTTCAATATTAATGATGACAAAAAAAGAAAAAAAAAAGTTATATTTACAGATATGTAAAAATTAAATTTAAAAGTAATTTTAATTAAAAAAAAAATAAGATATATATGTATTTTTTTTCTGCCCAAGAAAAAAAAATCTGACAGAAATTAAGAAGCAAAAGCATAAAGAACAAAAAAAGAAATAGAAATTTAATGAGTGTGAAATTAATGGTGTAGTATTTAAAAAAGACCAGACATACAATAACTAAAAACATAAAAAAACATTAAAATCTCTACTAGGTTTTGATCAGACCTAACGATAATTTTAATGTGGTTTTAATTATTGTGTGTCTGGCTTTTTTTTAAACCACATCTACAAAAAAAGAAATAAAAGAAAATTATTAAAAAAAAAAAAGTAAAAGAAACTGCATTAACATAGAAGAAAAGAAACAACGAAAGTCGCCAGACAGCAGACTTGGTCCAGGGATCTTGTGCTTTGCAGACATAGCCACACTGAACTACTTGATTCAGTCGACATGTTAGCTAGCTATTAAGCTAACATGGGGCAAATACTAGAAAAATAGTCAAATATCTCGAAAAAGGTAGGACCACAAACAACCAATATATTTTTTGAAATACTTCCTGAGCACTGTCATCTCACAAAAGGGCATTAAAATCCTGATATACAACACATGTCCTCTCCTTTTAAGTTAAAAAATTCAAAAACGACCAATGTCGCTTCTTGGACCATGTCCTACCAATTCTTTGTGAGCCGTTCCCTCATCGTCTAATATTGCCTGTCGCCTCGAGGGTTGTGTAAGGAAAAGTGGCTCCTTAGTCAGCTCAACAGACTTAGTCTTGCAGTTTTTTGAACGGATCAAAAAAAAATTGAGGGATAAGAAAAAAAAAACAATTCTCCACAAAATTTTCCAAAAATTTGCTTGCACAGTTTCTAATCAATTTTAACTTATTAAAAATAAAGTACAAAAATTAAAAAAAATTAAACATCCTAGGAATAATTAAAAAAAAAAAAAAAAAACATATTCTAGAAAAATATATCAACAGAAAATATCCTTTTACTTTGCGTCTTTCAACCTTCCTTTTTTTTTAATTTCCTGTCTCCAGTAGCTCACAATAGAGAAAATTTACTATGGATGAGAAATTCTCAATAAAATTCACATCTCTACAAATTTCAGAGAAACATGGAAAAGCAACATTTCCAATAATGATATGATGTTGTAATAACAATAACAGATTCATCACTTGTCAGCATAAGCATTTTTGAAGGTAAAAAAAGAAATATATTGAAAAAAGTGTTCACTGCTAATGTATTTTAGAAAAGAATTAGTTATATACTATCAAAATAGAACCTTTAAATAAAACAATTATCACCTAAAGCATTCATATAACCAATCAAATAAATGAAATTAATAATACCACAGTAAATACCTTATAAAAAAATTCCCCATCTCAATTTTGAAAGTTAGGCTTTTTGAATATTGTTAGCTAAAGTAAGATAATAAAATAAGTAATATATTTGCACTTATAGTTCTTTTATTTTAAGCCAGTGGATTGTTAGTTTCCTTTTCTATAAAACTATCGTTGTTTTGTTTTTTTGCAATTCCAATATAAAAAAGCAAGGCACTGACTGTCTACAAGAAGTCTTTATTCAACTTGTTCTTGAACAGTTTGTACCATTTCAAATAAATATTCTTTTTGATTTTTCATCTATATAAAATTGTTATCTCTAAGTGATATGAAGTAATAAATATATTTCCATTTTATAACAATTCTGGATCAGGTTAGGCTAGAGTTGGCTTTTTACTGCTTAATACAAAATGATTTCTTTAAAAAAAAAAAATACCGGTATATAAAATTAAAAAAAAGGGATCTGTTAATTTTTTGTTAACTTTTGTTTTTTAAGAGCAAGGGTCTTTCTTTTCTTATATAAGGTAAAAAGGGGTGGGATCAAAAAAATAGAATGACAATGGTAGATATACTGTACAGATAATAATGAACACAGGAGGGAAAAAAAGTAAACTTAGATCAAATTATACTTAATGCTAAAATATGGCTACTTATATATTTTTAATGAATCTTGAATGTAGAAAAAGGCAGTTTCTTAATAAAATCTCAGGGGAGACTATAAAAAAAGTTAAACCAAATTTTTAAAAATATTTTATATAATTTAACAATTTATTACATGAAACTTTTATTTTAAGGAGTTTAAATTTGTCGAAAAGTTATTTGTAATGTAAAGTCTAGGAATTGAATAATAAAAAAATATCTTTATTGTACGTCTACGTCAAGTAAAATGGAAGTACTGTATCTTTCGAAGTTTCTTTCTTTTTGACAGAAATTGCAAAATTTGCATTTCCTTTTAATGATATAAAAAATAAAAATAATAAAAATAATAAAAAAGTTAAAATAACACCAGTTGCTTTTTTTTTGTTTTTTTCAATTGCTATGTAACTCATGGAATTCAGCGGTTATTTCGGTACTTTTTTAAATTTCCTATCCATTTTTATAAATAAGTGGCTCTTGTAAACTCATCATTTATTTGAAAAGGAAGACCAAATCAGAAAGGAGATTTTGTAATTACATTTCTGACATTTTTCTTTTTGCCTCAGCTATGCTTTTAGCAAATCCGGAAATAATCCATCAAACTCTTTGGGCCTTCAGATTCAATCAAAAATAACAAAAGTGGCATATTTAGGAACGAAATTTAATAATTTACATAATTATAAAACCTGGCATGTTACAATGTAATTGGACTGGGGGTAGGGGAGTAATTCAAAAAGAAATAAGAATGCAAAAAATAAATAAAACAAGAATAAAATAAATCTGGCAATGCTATGTACTACTTATCGGGTGGAAAAAAAAGTTAGCAACTACTGTGTAATGAGAACATTAGCCAATCGGAAAGCTATGAAAAACATATCATAACAAAAATAACACAATTTCACTTTAAAAAAATTCTTTTTGCAGAATAACATGACTTAGATAAGTCAAATAACAATATTTAATATGTATATATATAAATGCTTTTTAATGGATTGTTTAAAAATATAATAAATATTCCAATTTGAGACATCCAGTTCTCTGCACTGAGCAGTAACTACATTTTAGCTTTGTAGCTTGGAACAATGTAAGAATAAAAAAAAAATGCAACTACTCTAATACCGATAAGAAAAAAGATCAGTTCAACATTTATTTCCAAATTTTGGAAATAAATAAATAAATAAATAAATAAAGGTTAAAAAAAAGGAGAAAAAATATAATAATTGCCTGATGTTTATCCACTTGCTTTCTTTTAATAAACACAGAAATTAATGGTATTGATTCTCCCGCTCTTGCTTTAAACAACAAATATGAAACAAATAAATAATGTGTAAATCCAATGGTTATTTGAGATGACGATTTGATATTCGAGGAAGTTTTTGTTGTGTAGTCAAAGAATTGCTAGATCTGTTTCAGTGGCCCAGTATCGGTAATAGATTAAATGTAGTTTTTTTTGTTTTTTAATAAATTCTATATACAGATTTTTCTTACCGGCATCTTGACGGTTGGATCATGTTCGCACTGATCAGAGAGGTCTGTGTTATTTCTAAATGATACTTAAGATCTTAAAAAAAAATAATAAATAAAGAAAATAGAAAATGAAAACTAGTATTTTTGTCACTGTTATTATGGATTACTCCTTCTTTTGTCTAAATTTTAAAAAAAAGATTCAAGAATCAATCTGCACCTGGTTCGAGAAGCCGTCTATTGGGTGTGGAACCAGGCTCCTTCTTTCGCCGTTCCATGCACTGGCACCCGTGATTATGGTACCTCTCGTAACTGACTTCGCACATCTTCACACAGCCCTTCATGGGCCAATAGCAACAGAGGCATGGAAGCACAAGTGCCAGCACACCTATGCAACCCCAGCGTAGGCACCGCTGCGATGGACTGCAGGAACAAGGGTTATCGGCACAGAACACATCGCCGTCTGTATCATAGTCTGTACAATGGTAGAATGCAGTCTTGACACAGCACATGCAGGTGCAAGTATCAAGCACGACTTCCGCAGAGCACTCACACTTATCATCACAGATCCAGGCAGATGGTAGTGACCGTGGGTTCCGGCAACCATCGCACTTGCAGCGCCCACACTGATGACAGAAAACGGAGGATTCCGGGGGGTTTAATGAGTCCGAATCGTGCTTTTCTTTCTCGAAGGCACTAGGTTGAGTTGTGATAGTCTGTTGACTATTTACAAGCCAGGACACTGGTGCCCCGGCTATGTGGCAAAGTGTTGTGTTGAGATGTGTTCGCCCCGATCGGCTCCCCGCGTCCCCGAGGAGATGTCTTGCTAGTCCACCGGTACCATGGCTGGGAATGTTGCCATCTTTAATTTCGCTTTCTTTCAGGGACTGTGGAGGCCGAAACGGGGTCTCAGTGTAATAGTTGCATGTCCGCAGTCCATCGAGCCTAGGCTCTGCCAGCGAGATTCGCTCCTGCTGCAGTGTAGGTGCAGCGACAGGCAAAGATAACTGGTTACTTGCCGTCAGTCTGCTCGCCACAGTCGAAACGTTGAATGCGCCATTTTGGGCCATGAATACCGGGATCACTGGCACATTTTTTATTCCTGCCCGACGATCGAGATTCCTTGACTAATCTGGAAAAATAAAAGAAACTAGTGAGTCGCAAAACTATTGCTAGCAGCTGTCAATGAAAACAAACTCTACAGCTGAGCCAAATCGAGTTAAAAAATAAATGCAGGCGCATACATTACGAGGGGCAGGAAATCTTACGTAAGTGGTACCAAGTGGAATGAATTTGCCATCACTTCTCTTCTATTTTGGTGAGCTTATTCTAAAACTAACAAGTCAATAGCTTAATCACTAGTTGAGCTATGATAATTCTCATAAAATAAAATCGCCTGGCCCTCGCATATACCCAGGATGACAGAAAATAGATCTGTTAAGATATTCCCTGTTGATATTTTTATGAATGGATTGGAACCCGATTTCATGAATGAACTACTTCGTTATTTCATGCTTAATTATTCTAGCCTTACCTCTTGATCATTCAGTTCATATCGGAAGCGCCTCCCAAATTGAATAAGAACTAACTTTTGTTAATATCGAGCAAAACTCTCTATGAAAAAGGTGACGATAAACTGTGTTCCACCTTTGCCGATCATGAATGATGTTCCAAGTATGGAAGCTCGCTTGTAATTTAATACTGAAAATTTGACCTCCCTTGCCACTTATAGAACACTTCCATTTGTCGGCATTAAAAAAGGGATGGCCCTGAAAGCGTTCTTGACTGAAGCAGAGCAGTATAGTTATCTGGTCGACTAGAAAAATCAAGCTCTTCATTCAGCGTACACCGTTCACCGGAGACAGCATCGTGAGCAAAAAGAAATACTCACTCAAGAAACAAATACATACTTGTTAAAATATATATTTCTAGTAAATTCATATACATAGATTTCCTAAACAATAATTATGAAACTAAAATGAGATTAATATAAAATATAAACAAAAAACAATAGTTTAAAATATAGAAATATTGTCAGAATCAATGTGGAGCCTGCAAAGCTAAAATGAAAGAAGAAAGAAACGCAAAGAAAAAAAATAAAAAAAAAAACAACTTGTTAAAAATTCATTTATACATTGGTGGACTAAATGTCTTACGTATATAAGAATTTATCTATTGCGTCCTATATTAATATTCTAATTTAAACAGGAAAAAACTGTATATTTTGATTAATTAGTTAATTTATGAACATCATGCGAGAGAAATAGAATAAGCACAGAAAAAAACAAAAAACCCTCAAGTGTACGCACAGATACCATAAAATTTTGAAATAACGGATGTAAATTAAAACTTTAAATCAAAAACAAACAAAAAAAATGGTTCCTACTGTTTTAAAGTTATCAAGAAATTTCCTTACTCTAACACTGTTGATTGATTCCCTGTGTTTCATTCATCACAAAGCTTTCAAACAAAAGATGAACTAGTTCTTTGAAAGTAGGATGATTTCTTTTTACTTCTTTTTCTAGTAAGAAGGCTTACAATGGTAATGTTTTTTTTTTTTATCTAAATTTTATAAAATTTCTACATTTATTTGTATGGGAAAATTCTAACGGCAGATTGAGAGCTCTGCTACAAGCGAAGCTTCAGCTGCCTACGCGAAAGAAACTCCAACAAAATGGTGTCAGCACCAACTGTATTTATGAATGAACGAATCTCAACGTTTCGCAGTGGTTGTGATTTAAACCATTGAAATGGAACAATTTGTTTGTTATATACATAAATATTTATGGGAGGGAACTGATTTATTGAAAGGCCTCAAAGGTAAACTAAAATCTGCCACATCTACCAGAAGAATTTTCGATATGGATGTAAAAGCCCTTGGTTACCCTATCAGTGGATGCAATGAGGGTCGGGTCTGGCACGTATGGGAGAGCATCTCGTGACTCTAAATGACATCTCGAAGAATTAAGTATATGGACACAAGCTCGCTAGATGATAGCTTAGGCGTAACTAGAGGGAGCCAGGGTGGGCCAGGCACACCCCAGAATGGCTATGGCACCCCTAGGGAAAAATACTTATTAGTATTTTATATGTAATAAATATATAAATTATAAATAATATTAATATATAATATAAATATTTATATTTAAAATATAAAAATAAATTAAATAAAATATTTTTTAAATTATTAGCATTGTATACATTATTTCCAACATTAAGAATGCAATTATTGGAAGGTTCATGTGACAAAATGTGATTTCCTATCTGCTTTGCATTTCGAACACAAAGGCTCCCCCCCCCCCCTCCGCCCCAGAAAAATTCTCTAGTTACACTTCTGGATGATCGTGAAATAAAAGAACTACTGAGTTATTTTATTTGATTTTGTTTAACATTATTTATAATTTTACTGAAATTTACAAATAAGGCCATTGAACAAAATCAGATTAAGATATTATTTCAGATTTAGTGTTTCCTAAATTGCATTTAAAACAGACAGCATAACAAAAGCAATAAGCAAAGTTATTAATTTTGTTAATTAATAAGTTATTAATTTTGGAATGGTAGTACAGTATACTCTTGATATCTCGAAGTCGATGGGACACTAAAAAAAATTCGAGATAACAATGTCATAATCAAAACATAAAAATTCATGTAAAAACACAAGCTACGGAATAATATTCAAAAATTAAGTGTCTTGATAGATAAGAATAAGTATAAATATTTAATGATAGCTGACAATAAGTCTAAATACAGCAATGATAATTTTAATTTTTAAAAGTAATTGAAAATAATTACATTAAATTGAAAAGAATTAGTAAAATACAATGAACTTACATAGCTACAATTTCTTAAAAAAGTCCAGTATCGTGGCCTGGCGACATCTCTTTTGAAATTTTTCTTCAACCAATCTTTCTATTCGAAAAATAGCGGCAAATTCATCGAAAAATATTCGACATAACAAGGTTTTGAGTGAAATCTCTTCAACATACGAATTAAAATTAAGATTAGTTGAATATATAATATCAAGGGGAAAAATCATTTTTCGATATATCAAGGTTATCGAGATAGCAAGAGTATACTTGTAATATACTTGTAATAATAATTGATATACTCTTCATTCTAATAATTACAACAATTATTATCTGCCTGCTAAAAATGCTTAATATATATTTTATGACAAAAGCTAGGTAACCATATCCTAATATTTTAATTGATAAAATATGTGACAGAAAGAGCTAGTTAAAACAGTAAAAAAAAACAACTGAATGGTAAGTTCCTATTTTAAGTTCGTAAAATCATTAGTTTCGCCTGATACTGTTAACGTAATTATAAGCGTTCTTTCATTAATGCCAGCAGATAATGTGAAACGAACAATTAACTAGTAGAAAGGAGAATGCTTATTTCAAAATGGTTTTGCATGATCTTTTACTAAAAATCCTAACCCTCATCTGCCTAACTGTGATCTTGAAATAGCCATGGTACCGGCAATGGCCGGCGGCCGTTGTGACATGCTGCTTACTGTTATCTCAAGATCGCAGTTAGCCAGGCGAGGGTTAATTTTTCTAATAAAAGAACTTGCAAAACCATTTTGAAATAAGGATACTACTTTTTACGGTAGTTAATTATCTGCATGGCATTAACGAAACCACGCTTCTAATTCTGAAATTACCAAGCAAAACTAATGCTTTTACGAACATAAAATAAGAAATTATAATTAAAAATTCTCGATTAGTAAACTAAATATTTTAATTTTCCCGCAAACACAACACAATCCAAACACTCACGTTTGTTGTATCCGCTGAAGGTATGCGATCGCAAGAGACTACGAAGTCGCCAGCGTTGGGCGACCAATTCAAACTTCCCAAACTTACAAAAAAACAATCGCTCGTTACTCGGCTTTTCCGTAGATCCAAGCACCCACCAAGCCAAACGGACAGCCTGGAACAGACAGACACAGAGAACAAAGGAGACGGTTCGACAACTCACCCAAATCAGAACTTAAAAGAAGAGCGGTTGCATTAAACATCGGAGTTGCTTCGTCTGCCATGTTGAAAGTGCATACATAAACCCAACTAGAATGATAGCGCCCTCCGTCGGCCAACAAGAGAACATCCCAGCAACGTAACGACGTAATAATTGATGCGGAAGAGACTCCATTCATAAAAATAAAACACACAAATAATCTCACACAGTACAGTAGAAATCTTAAGAACGCTGAATACTATTCTTAGTATTTTTTTTAGATGTATGCTCGTTTTGGATTTTTATAAAATAAGCAATTGCTTCTATTTATTCGAAATCAGCTCGTTATTCAATAAATATTTCCTTCAGCAATTCATGAAAATGGCTGATTGATAGGAGTTTTCTTTTTGCGTCCGATAATATGATCAGGAATTTTTAAAAGTATTTTAATTTTTGTTATTACATAAAAAAAGATAAGAAATAGAAAGCAGATTGTCCGTGCTGTATATAGCTCGTAAATTCAGAAGAGAGAACAAAAATTAGTGACCTAGTTTTCTGAACGACAGTGTCTGCATGGTTACTATGTTACGTTTTTCTCTGAATGAACACCAAATTGCAGATAACTCATTCGCTACTTACCTCGAATGCGTGTAAATTCACGTAGCGTTGGAATCTCAGTGTGACATCCGATTTAATCAATGTTCCAAAGTGGGAGGGGTGAAGATTGGATGATGAATGGAGGGAGTATTTGGGTTGTAGAGCTGCCTAAGAGCAGGGAAGTGGGTTTATCTATACCGGAAGTCCCCCGATCTGTCGCAAAATGATATGACCTATGAATGAATTTCATTGTGCCTTGCGCGCAAATTAACCGTTTCCATGGCGACGATAATTATGACTGTGTTGTCATTAAGTCCCAGCTTCATTCACAACTGTAGACAATTTGCGTTTGGTCATGGTTGCTAGGTCGACCAGTCTCTTTGAACGCCACGGAAGAACAGTCTCACTCTCCAAACAGGTCCCAAATAAAAAATGAAAACAGATTTAGGTTAAAAGGGAAGAAAAATCTATAAAATGCACAAATTCGTTAGAATTGTTTGCTTTTAACGCATTGAGCCATTATCTATGATGAGTCCTAAAAAGGACGAAATAGCTATCCCAGATTGCTTTTGATAATGGCTCAATGCGTTAAAAGCAAACAATTCTAACGAATTTGTGCATTTTATAGATTTTTCTTCCCTTTTCATATTACATTAATGCACGTTAAACCTTCTTTATTATTAAGATTTAGGTTAAGTGTCGATAGATAATTCGCGCCACACGACGAAGACTACACACTGAAAAGACGGCGAATGTTATTTCCTCTTTCAATGTTCAAATCATAAAGTTCGCGCTATTATATTTAAATTAGTTTTTTTCAAATTTTTTCAACAGAGATTTTTAAATTATGTAATTTAACTAAGCAATTCGATCATCCCAAATTCAAATAAATTTATCATATTCAAACTTCTATTCATATTCGATGAATAGAAACATCTATAAAGAAAATGGGGTTATAGGCCCAGGGCCGGATTATCGCATAGACAAATGTCTAGGGCCCGGTTTTTTGAAGGTCCCGGTCAAACTGTCTATTTTGAAAAGATTGGTAAATAAGATAGTTTACTTTTTCTTGTGGGAGAGGGAGGGGGCCCGGTGAGAAGAAAATGTCTAGGGCCCCAAAGTAGGTTAATCCGGCATTTTATAGGCCTACTACAAAAACAAAACAAAAATGTTTCCAGTTTATGAGATTTTACTGTAAATTTCTAAGGTCAATAACTTTCGATTCTAATATTTATTCTGTTTGTCCTAAATTATATCAATTCTTTATTCTTCTATGTTCATTGCTTTTAATGACATCAACAAAATTTTTAATTAAGACTTAAAATACTGGATTGATAGATGGGAAATTTAACTTATATCATAGTTCAAAACTTAACAAAGTGACGCAGATCTAAAATTAAGATTAGTAAAGAGTTTAAAAATTAAAGTGAAAGAAATTTTAATTGTAAATAACGCTCATTTAGATAGGAGTGTTTCTTTCTTCACTTTATAAAATATTGTGTCGATGTTCGAAAAGTATTTTTTTTTTTAATTAAAAAAAAAAGATATAGTTGGTATGCCAACTTTCGAATTCCTGCATGGCAAGGGCGCATCAGCATAGTTTAAAAAAGAAAAAAAAAAATGAATGAGAATTTACTTAGGTTCATGATTGATCCGTATCTCTTCAGTTACTCATCTGATTTCTAATAAAATTAATCGTGCATAAGAATATTAGTAAGAAACAATAAAGATAAAAACGCCCAACAATTAAAGATTTTTATTCTTAATTTGTATAAAAAAAAAAAAGAACGAAAGAACCTTACAAAACTGAACAATCTTCATTCAAAGCTTATAATTTCTTTATTACGCAGTAACATAACTACGTTTCTGGAAAACTGAATAGTGTCGATAGTTAAGATTGTTTTTAATACTGTTTATTTCAATATTGTTTAATTCAATGCTGTTTAATTTAGCATATTTATTGTGGTATAATAAAGTTGTAAGTATAAAAAAAGAATGTACTAATACTCAAGTGGACTGCGGTCATTCTCCAAATTTGTTTATATCTGACTTCAATCTGATTGAAATCAATGTTGAGTTAGGAACGAGTAAAAAGAATTAACAAGTTTTGCAGTAATCTAATTAGGGCGAAACACTTTTTCGTTAATTTCAACTTGAATGTAAAAAACTATCCGAAGAGGACCTATGGAAGAAAAATTACAAAACAATTGTTCTTAGATTTTACCAGCCTTATTTCAGAAATCTGCTTACAAATTGTAAATTTTTGATCACAAATCGATAGATGAAATTATCTGAATATTTTTAAAAATCTTAGAATCTTTAAAAATATTCAGATAATTGCATCAATAAGTCTAGTTGGAAATTAAGAATTTAATTTTTAAAGTTATGGATCACATGTAAATATCTGTTATCATTTAATCCGTTTATAATCTTACCTTAGTTTATTCTAGAAACGTTTGTATTGTTACTGCAGCATCATATTTCTTGTTAGTAAATAATAACTTCACGTGTATTGTGCCTACCATCACGAATGGTATATTTATGGATTGTCAGAGAAGGACAAGGCTGCTGAGGTCATCCAAAGTCAATGTCTCAAGATGTTTGATGCAAACATCAAAAACGCACTCAAGAACACACACCGTTCTTGCATTCATAACATTCTCAAAACATCACTCAACGCCAGAAATAAAATTAAAGCCATCAACACTTTTGCCGTCCCTACACTAACATATTCCTTCCGCTTAATTCCATGGACAAACACCGAACTCGAAGTACTACAACGCACAACAAGCACTATATTCACCAAACACAACATGCACATCCCAATTCCGCCATGGAAAGGATGACTCCTTACCGCAAGGAAGCTCAACCTCATCACCCTACACGAAAAACAAGGATACATACTTACGGAACACTTCCATCAAGAGCACAACACTCCTCACTCCATTTAGCCATTGTTAAGGCTGACACACACCTCACACCCCTGGACCTCGAAAACACTTATCGAACACTCACCACCCCGACACCCACAATCAGCAGCTATGTGAATCATGGGCTAGTAAGGAACTCCATGGCAGACATTGCCACGAACTCAGCCAGCCTCATGTCGACAAGGAAGCTTTGAACAGATGGCTGACGAGTGGTGAGCTGTTTGGGGTGACCGAATGGTTTATGATCGCGATACAGGACCACACTAAACTACAAGAAACACGTTCTGTACGACGCAAACACACATGACGACAGATGCAGGAAATGCCACACTACGATGGCATGAGACGATTGACTACATAACATCAGGCTGTCCTCTTCTCTTCCAAACAGACTACTTCCACCCAACAATAGCGTCAGATAGCGTCGATCGTCCATCAACAATTAGCATACAAACATTCACTTATTAAGAACACGGCCCCGTACTACAAGTACACATCACAGAGCGCATTAGAGTCATCCTCACAGACTAAACCATGCATCACAACAGACCTGACATCACTTTTGTTGATAAGGTTAACAAACAGATCTATCTCATTGATATTGCAGTATCTATCAGCAAGAACATGCAGAAAACTCACGCAGACAAGATCAGTAAGGACAGCGATCACGACCTCTCTGCCACACGCGCTCCAGAAGCAGTGGAGGAAGGACCGAGTATGTATTGAATCTATCATCCTCTCCTCCACTGGTCTGGTGCCTCACACTTTGCACCACAGCCTCAGCTCATTAGGGCTTCACAAAAACACTTATGCACAACTCCAGAAGGCTGTGGTACTCAACACAACACGGATAGTTAGGAAATTTATGGACACAACCACACATCCCTAATCATTCTTGTTCATGTCTTTACCAAATAACTTGGCAATGTGTGCTTGAACCGCCATGTTGTCTTTGCTGGGGAAACCCAAGGTTTGAAGCTTTTATATAATAATAATAATATTAAGCCCCTAAGGACCCTACCTTCTTGCGGCAGGGTCAGGAACTACCCTAGCTATAGGGTAGGCTAAAGGGTCCAACCATCTATGATTAGATCTTGTTCTAATATTGATCATGCTGCACCGGATGTAGCGGTAAATAAAGTCACTCGTGTTCGGGGGCTAGGCAGAGGCCTCTGTTCGAAAAATATACTATAGACTCCCGCAGATGGTGGTAGAGAAAGTGGAACCCCATTCTGTAGTATGTAGTATGGCTACCACAATGCCAGGGTAACACCATCCAGCCCGAATGTCTGTGTCAGAGCAGGCGACCACCAAGATTGGAAAACTACGCCAGCACATCCGATTGTCATCGCAGATGAACCAGTACACCGTTACTCAATTCAGGGAACTCAACTCACAGTGACTCATCTTACAGGATACAGACAGCCACAACACCACGCATTCACCACATTATCCATTGTTAGGGCTTAGCGAACAGAGGGTAGCGGATCAGCGACATTCCATAGTAGTAAACAATCTTATTCCTCCATGCATACCTACACAAATTAGGGAAGAGATCGCTGAACAGGACACCACACCTCACCCCAATATAAAGCATTACCTCTATGGCAAATACAGAAATAATCTCACCCCTCAGTACATATACCCCAACTATGCAACTATGCACTGCACTAGCACGATACACAGGCACAAAACCCACCACTCAGGCCGCCACTCCCCAAAGTACACACATCAAAACAACTCGCCACAGTCATAAACCATCTCAACACACACACTATCCCACAATACCTTGACAATTTCCAAACATTAGAAGACATACACACAACACTGTACTGCACGGCACAGGTAACCATTCGGGCAATTTAGAATCAAACAACACCATATACATCCGTCGCAAGAATAATTTCCTCTTGGAGATGTCGCCTTGAGGGCCGCATCATGACCTTAGAGCAGACATATCCAGGCTCACACAGTACTGTGCAGGAAACAAAACAAAGAAACTTATGTCGCAAGTTAGAAAGATATTCAAGCACATAAATACTCGCCCTTCATACTCAAACCATCATATCTAGGTTAAGGGACATCTTGACACACTAAAGCAAAACTGAGTGCACTTGCAGAAAAATTACAAAGATACAAACTATGCACTTTGCACAAACAACACAATAACACTTTCCAAAACAATGAAAAAAATTCTAGAGATCCCTTACGTCTCCCTCTGCTACACCCATCACAAACACTCCCGCCACCGAGTCATTACATGAATACCCACTATCCCCGACACCCACACTCAGTAGCTACATGAATCATGGGCTAGTAAGGAACGCCACGAATTCAGCCAGTCTCATATAGACCTGTAACCGTCGAACATATGGTTGACGAGTGGCGAGGTGTTTGGGGAGACCGAAGATTCCATCTTGATACAGGACCAAGTCATCCCCACACGCAACTACAAGAAACACATTCTACATGACGCAAACACACATTATGGCAGAATGATGCAGGAAATGCCAAACTATGCCCGAGACGATCGAC
>JAFIDM010073060.1:8329-40539 GCA_023159025.1 Thereuonema tuberculata
TCCCAAATAAAATAGTTGAAATAGAGAGATCAGATAACAATATCTTACTAAATTTAACTAAAATTTATTGAGTTAACTTTGAGGATTTAATATTTTTTTTTTTTTAATTTAGCAAACAGAAAATTTGAACAAGATACTTGTAAATATCTAACAATTTATCAAGAATTTCATCCCCAAAGAATTGGAAAAAAAGAGAGGAAAATTATTAAAAGCTGTAGATTTTTTAGGCAATTTCTGGCGGCTTAAAAAACTGAAATGTGGGGATATTATAGAGGAACATTCAGACAACCAAACATTTTATTTCGAAGAGATAGAAATGGTGGAAATCTGAAAATCTAAATTTGATTTAAATAATGGCAGTTCACATTTGAAGGATTCTTCATTTCAATTCTACTCGATGATATTCAGTTAACTGGGTGTTTTCGGGTGATAATTTTTAACAATTCTGGACGAATTCAATACGGCGGCGTGAAACTCAAAAATTTTGTTTTTGACGTCTGATTTTGTTTACCAACGGCTTAGCGCCTGACAAGAGAGATTAACTTATAAACCATCAAATTACTGTGATGTTTCGATTGAAAATGTCAGGAATGATGTAGGGAAAAATAATAATTGAACATGAAATATATAGACTTTCTGGAAGTGACCAGCTGCATCATTCCGAGGTCACAAGCATATTTTTTTTTTACCTTAAAATAAGGAACTATTTTTTATTAAAATTTTATATTATTTGTATGGTTTTCAGATTTCCCGCCATTTGCGCAATGTAATTGAAGATGGCTTTAAAATAAATTGATGAGCATTACAACCCAACAAACTTTTTGTTTGAAGAGAAAAGTAAAATTCTATGTTTACAAATGTTCTTTATGTGATCTTTTACTAATTTTACAAATACCTTTTCTTTATATTTATCATAGCAGATGGTACATTTACGGTAATAATTGAAAATATTTTGAAATAATATTCTCAGGAGAACTAAAAAGTGTTCCTTTTAATTATCTTTAATAATAACTTTCACTCAATTAGATGTAAACTTATTGCAATGATAACAAATAAAACACATTTATATTATTAGCTAAAAATAAAAGTGTCTTACTTGCTCTTTCCATCCTGAATTCATTATTCATTTCAGTTGATTGCAGCTTTTGTTGTATTTCAACAAAAAACATTTTAACTTAATTCTAATTCTATGAATCACTGGCAAGTTTCTCCTACTGCATTGGCTTATCTCCGTAGAATGAAAAGAATAGATTAAGACATCGTTTATTATATTTTTAATACTAAATTCCTGCAAGCAGACGAACATCCGGCAGCCATTGAACTTATCTCCTAGCAACGGCTTCCATTTGGCGCTACCAGATGCCGCTGTAAATCAATGCTCGATTTTGAATCTTAATTTTGATTGAAATATTTTTATAATAGTTAGACACTATTAAAAATATTTTTAATATTAAGGCATATAGGAATTCGAAAAGGATGAATTGTCAATCGGGGAGAAATTGGATTCGGTAGTGATAGTCCTTGATGATAGTCGATACCTCATACAGGGATCACCCACTGCACGGCCCTCTGAAATACGTCAATCTTAACCCATCCTTCTTAGTAATAGACCTTTTAATAAATAAGTTTGAACATGCAAAAATTACATTAAAAAATTTACAATATTAATATAATTAAAAAGTTACTTATAGTTATATAATTTAAATTTACTGTTAAAAAAAAAAATGCATCGTTTAGAAGAGCTGGATTTTTCGAATTTATGTGTACATCATCTTCAAGATGTTCCCATCTGTTGCAACTGTTTTTCATTACATTTATGTTACATAACTTCGAGCTAATAAATTTTATGGCTTCCAACAACAAACGTGATTATGTTTCATTTTCGGTTTCTTTTCTTTCTTTTTTATGTGCCATCTACTGGCAGAGGATTGAAGTAAAATTTCACAAATAAGCTAGCAAATCTTTCTTTCAATTGTTGGTCGTTTTTTTTTTAAGCAGAAAAGCTAAAAAAATATACAATAAGACATCTTAGATTTTTTAAACAACTCTTAACTGGCACATTAACACTGTGTATCAAGGGCTTTAAAATACTGTAAAGTGCCATTTTGTAATTCTTTTTTTTTTTTTTTTTTTTACGAATTAAAAAAACAAACAAAATCAATATTAAATTCTTAATTAGAAATATTAAAGTAAAACAGTGTGTAAAACTAACATAACAATACTTAAAACTGCAATTAACCGTTAGATTTTGGCTAATTATTTGGTTCCATTTGTCACTTGCTCTTTTTCTTTTATTTATTTATTAATAGAAATTTAAAAGAGCATTTTAAGGGCAAAACAAAATTTATTAAGAATAGAACAAAAAATATAAATTCACACCCCCTCAAAATAGTTTTGACTGCATTCTTTAATTTGAATTTATGTGAAATATGTATCTAGTATACAAAAAGCGCTTGAATTTAGTAAAAAAGGAGTAAGTAGAAAGTAAATAATAACTAGTAACTAATTTCATAAAACAATTTTTATTAAGAATTTCAAATACAAAATTACATAAATACAAAAATAATTCTCTGTACATATTTACAACTTCTTTTTTACTTGCTGTCTCTTATTTTGTATCATTCGTTGCTGCTTTAAGAGTTTATAAGCATTTATTGCTCTCTCTTTCTCAGAATCAAGTTGTCGTCGATCAGAGACACTGAGAAATTTCCTCCGAACAGTTAGGTCATTTGTATGTTGTACCGGGAATATAACTGACTGCTTTATTTCTGAAGGTAGTAGCTGTTTCAGTAGCAATGGCCTCTTTCCAGGCTGGGGAAAAAAAGAAAAGAAAAGAAATGGCATTCTATTAGAAAACACAACAGAATTCAATATGTAGGGTGTCTACAAATGATTGGAGTGGTTTCATGATTGTATTGTGGGTGTATTATTTAGCATAACATCAAAAAAATTGTACAGAGACATTGAAAAACACTCCAAATTTTTGTTCCATTTTAAAGATGCTCTATATGTGCACCGCTAGTGACTGCACACATCAACTCTGTAATCAAGTTCGTCCCACATTCGATGTAGTATGTTCCTGTCAATTCCAGCAAAGGCACTACAGATGCTAGTCCGCAGTTCTGGCAGATCAGCCAGTGATGGTGGCATAAAGACTGTATCTTTCACGTACCCCCATAAAAAAAGTATCAAGGGATTAAGTCAGGAGAGCATGGGGGCCATGGCAGCAGTGCGTGATCATGACGTTTGTGACTTCTTGAACTGTACACTGCAAAACCGATGGATTGGTCGTACCGGAAATGACGATCACGCACTGCTGCCATGGCCTCCACACTCCCCTGAGTTAACCCCTTCTGACTTTTTTTTTAAATGGGGGTATGTGAAAGATACAGCGTTTGTGTCATCATTACCGGCTGATTTGCCAGAACTGCAGACTAGCATTGCAATGTTTTTGCCGGAATTGACAGGAACATGTTACATTGAGTGTGGGATGAACTTGATTACAAAGTTGATGTGTGCAGAGTCACTAGCAGTGCACATATCGAGCATCTTTAAAATGGAACAAAATCTTGAAGAGTTTCTCCATGTCTCTGTACAATTTTGTTTGTGATGATATGTTAAATAATACACTCACAGTACAATCATGAAACCACTCCAATCATTTGTAGACACCTGTATAGATAGAAAATATTGATTCAAGGTAAAATTACGATTCCAGAATTCTAGCTGTCAGTATGTTCTTTGTGTTTTATTTGATTGTAAAATGTAAATATTAGTAAAAGATGTTATTTACAAGGAAATATTTTTTTTTTTACCTTCTTTGTAACTTACAGTCTCTAACTTACATTCTCTCAAAATTTAAATAAAATCACATCAACAGAAGAGTGTAGAAGATGGGTGGTAAAAATATGAGGGCTGTTCAATAAAGAATGATCATTATTTTTTTACATTCATAGTTTATCATGCTAAAGTTTTTCCTTACGATATTTGTTAGCTTAATATGTCATGCACCCGTGGTGAAAGTTTCAAGGTCATTCCTCCAGGTTCCTGTCTGTGAGGCATGTGCAAGTCGGGACACGTTCAGTATTATCTATGACTACAATGGAGGTGATATGCGATGAACAATATGCTGCTTTGAAATTCTGCTTTCGTCTCAAAAAACTTCAGCTGAGGCCTATGCAATGTTACAGGAGGCCTATGGAGAGTTGTTCTTCCCTACAGCACAGCTTGAAGATGGTATAAATTGTTTAAAGAGGGGAGACAATCAATTTCAAAGGAGGGTGGACCCAGCACCCCAGTTACTGCTCTTACGAAAGAAAAGATCAACACCGCTGCTGTCATAGTGAGAGAGGATCGACGAATAACCTTAAGATCACTTTCTGAAATCTTGAAAATTTCACTAGGTGCCACTCACACATTGGTGACAGAAAAATTGAACATGAGACGTGAACATGTGCGCGGTGGGTTCCAAGACTGCTGATTCCCAAACAACAGGACGTTCGCATGCAGGTTGCTTGCAATATTGAATATTATGGTACAGGAAGATCCAGTGTTTTTTTCTAAGGTAATCACTGCTAATGAAACTTGGCTACATCATTTCAATCCTGAGAGCAAACAGCAAAGCTCTGTGTGGAAATCTCCTTCATCACCAACCCCCCAAAAAGCAAAAGTGGTTTCTTCTGCAGGGAAAGTTATGGTCATCTCATTTTTTGATATTGATGGAATGGTTTACCAGCATGTCATACCTGCATACACAACAATAACTGGGCTATACTACAGAGATGCCCTGAAAGTCCTGCAAGGTCGTATCAGGTGGAAAAGGCAACATTTCTGTGTAACAAGCTGGATGCTGCATCACGATAATGCGAGGCCACATGTCGCAAATGTTGTTGCTGAATATCTTGCACAAATCAATGTGAAGTGCATCCCCACCCTCCCTATAGTCTGGATTTAGCGCCGTGTGACTTTTTTTCTATTCCCTAACCTGAAGAAACACATTCGCGGGAGGCGTTTTCAATCTTCAGAGCAGTAGTGAAGGCTGCGGAGGCGGTTTTGAAAGACCTGTCAAAAAATGGATTTCAGCATGTCTTTGCAGACTGGCAGAAATGCTGGGACAAGTGCATTGCTTCCAACGGAGACTACTTTGAGAAGGATCATCAAAATTCTGAGGATGTTCCCCCAAAAAATACTGATCATTCTTTATTGAACAGCCCTTGTACTTAGCACCCCGACCTAAGGTCTTTTGTATCACAAAAGACAACAGTAACTGTAAATGTAGTTACTAGAGTTTAATTAATATTTTCTTTCAAGTAAAATATTAAACACAGATATCAAAAATTAAATGTCTTTCTGGATTAAGAGGAGACGGCTGTTTTGAGCTTCTTGTGCTCTTGTCAGCAAGGGCTACTCAGACAGTGCAAAATCCAAAAAAGGCATACGAGGGAAAGAGTAATCTAAAGGTGGTAATCATAATGACCCCTTAAAACTAAAGAACAAAAAAAATAAAAACAACAATACATGTGGAATATGCATTTTTGGATTTTGCACTGGCTGAGTAGCCCTGACTGACAAAGAGTACAAGAAGCTCAAAACTGCCATCTCAGAGTCTCAGTTTAACCCAAAAAGGCATTTAATTTTATTATGATTATTTTTGTGGCTTTTCCTTCATCCTTTAGAGGGTTTTGTTTTCCTTATTTTTGTCTTTTTTTTTTTGTAGACAAATACCTTTTGAGATGGTAATTGTGACGCCCAAGGTGTTTGTATTTCACATTTATTGTTGTTTTTATTTTTTGTTCTTTAATTTTGAAGGGTCATCATGATTACCACCTTTAGATTGCTAATAACAAAAAAATTGGCCCATTATAAAGAGCAGCTTCACTGTCATATTTATCTGATTATCATTGAGAATGCTCAAAGAAATTGCCAATAAGACTGAAAGAATTGTAAGTGCTTAATGTATAAATAGTTACAAGATATGACTAAGTTAAAATATAAATACAAAGCTTACAGAAAGAAATTATCAATGAGATAATCTCTTCAATTTCTCAGTAAGCAATGTAACATTCTCGTGTGGCATTATATACAGGATGGGATTTGGGTTTATCTAAATTACCTGTTCATTTATCAGCTTAAAAAAAATATTACCTTAGATACTGATGGTCTCTGACTGGCCTTCTTGGGAATCACATTCAAGTTTGGAGGTTGCTGTACAACTTCTCCAAATTTCACTTCATCTGTTGGCATCAAAAAATAATTAAGCATTACAATTGCAAGCAGTGAAGAAATTTAAATACATGAAAGTAATAAATGGAATTAATGCATGAAGTAACTGGGAACAGCGGACAAAGCTTGTAAAAGTTGTTTTATAAGATGGAAACTCTGCAAATTTTCTTACTTTTATCCTCTTACTTTGTGTACTGAAATCTACTGTTTTATATTTATCTTATAAAAAAATCAATAAAAATTCTATTACCTTTCAAATGACTGAAATCATCACTTTGCTTTTCTCTCCTCTTTTCTTTAATCTTCTCCAACTTTAGTTTCTTTTTATTCATTCTTTTCAATTTCTTCCTGAAATTTACATTTTAATGACTACTTGAATCTTCTAAATTATATAATATATGGAGAAAGTTGTAATTAAATCTATACAAATCTCTTCTATATTTCTGAATCAGTCTATAAAACTGTTTCACAGAATTAATGAAAGAAGTATTAATTAAAAATAACTACATACACCCTGCAACACCATGAAACTTACAGGAAATGTAAAGCAGGGTATGATATGCAAATAATTAAAATTTGGGAATGATTGCACATGCCTAGACTCAGCAGCATGCTCTGAACTTTTGTGTAAGAGCGTATAAGTAGAGGACTGTTGTAATCCAGACAAGGAGTTGTCATCGTCATGCTGAAATTTTTTTTTCATGTTTATACCTCATTTTTAGTCTTTTTTCGGGTTATCCACGATTTTCGCTATCCGCGGTGCCCTTGCCACCCAATTCCGCAGATAATCGGGGCTTTACTGTACTGTTGTTGCATTGCTCTGAATCTTTAACTGTTCGTTTGTATCACTATTAGTAATGTGTGTAATAAATTTCCTTCCATTCTGATGGTTCCCTCATGGTTTTGCAATTTTCACAAACATGAGTGTATTAAAAAACCATTGCTACAGTGATTATAAATCCAATATATTAATGAACGTCAATGAAAGAAAGGGGGGTCAACAATGATTTGGAAAATTACAACAATGATAAAAAAAAAAAAAAAAAAAAAAAAAAAAAAAACTATCTAGTAGTTCTAGGATAAAAGGATAGGAAACTTTTTATCCTGATAGGTTTTCAGGATAAAAGATAGGAAATTGTAAATATATACTCTAAATCAGCGGTCGGCAACCCGCGGCCCATGAAGCGTTTTGGTGCGGCCCACGGGGCGTGTTGGAATTTTTTTTTTTGGTTGATAAAGTAAGATTTTCCGGGTTTTTTTTGGTTGTTAAAGTAAGATTTTCCGGTTTTTTTTTTGGTTGTTAAAATTTTTGGCCCAAGTGCGGCCCGCAGTAATCCCCACATAACATATTTGGCCCTTTTACAATAAAAGGTTCCCGACCACTGCTCTAAATCTTCATTTCTAAATTCATGAGTAATGCCTTAAAATTAAATAAAGGACTTGACACAGATGTTCTGTTGATAATCTGAATTTCAGAAAATATACATCAGACATGATAAATTCAGGTTCTTCCAAAGACCTTTTTTTTTATTTTTCTTAACTGAATGTTAAGGACAGGTAAAAAGACTCAACAATGGCAATGTCTACCACACTACAGAAGAACTGTGACCACTATCATGTTGTTCCAAGTAATGCAACTATCAATAATTTAATGTCATATTTAACACAAATTCATAAATATACAAACTATCAATAACAGACATCGATATTTCATCTTATCTTTCAAAGACTTTATCAAGATATTTATAAAAATTCTTTAGGAAGAGAGAAACCTATCCCTTTCCTAAAATTCAAAATAATAATACAAAACAAGAATTCTAAAACATGAAAATTTAAATAATCCAACAATATAAAAACGCGACTTCAGCCAAGTTTACTTCTTTAGTTTAATTACAAGTCCAAATTTTCTGGTCAAATTTAAATATTTTTTCTTTTCTTCTTATAAAACTTAGCAAGTCTGATTTAATATCATTTTCCTTTTATAAAACTACTCAAAATTAAAACCTTACATTTTCCAATCTTCAATTTATAATTTATAAGTCTTTTTATGTCTTTTTAAATATTTTTCTTGAAATCTTCAAAATCAAAATATTATCAGTCTTCTAAATGATCAATTTACGTATCCTTCCCATGATCTTAAATACTTCACACCTCCCTTCTTTCTCCATCTTTGCAGGCACGAAGATATATTGCTCTTTCCTACAGCTTTTTTCCTCATATTCCTGTTCTTACTTTAACCTTGAAAATTTCTTCAATTTCTTCAGGTTCTTGAATTGCATCTTTAATAATTCTCCTTAAACCATAAGTTAAAACTTCAATAATTTAATGTCATATTTAACACTAATTCATAAAAGGAAAATAATATTAAATCAGACTTGCTAAGTTTTATAAGAATAAAAGAAAAAATATTTAAATTTGACCGGTAAATTTGGACTTGTAATTAAACTAAAGAAGTGAACGTGGTTAAAGTCACGTTTTTATAATGTTGGATTATTTAAATTTTTCACGTTTTAGAATTCTTGTTTTGTATTATTATTTTGAATTTTAGGAAAGAGAGAGGTTTCTCTCTTCCTAAAGAATTTTTATAAATATCTTGATAAAGTCTTTGAAAGATAAGATGAAATATCAATGTCTGTTATTGATAGTTTGTATATTTATGAATTTGTGTTAAATATGACATTAAATTATTGAAGTTTTAAACTATATCTATAATATAAAAGGGAAATTTATGGAGAAGTATGTGTGCTTCTGTTTGAAATGTTTAGCATACTTCCCAACATGCTACAAACTTGAAATGTAAAAAGTATAAAAATAAACTTTTTAAATTTTTTGGGGCTGGAGAATGACCAAGAAGTGTATGGCAGCAACCCGAAAACATCTAAGTTAAGCGGTCTGCGATGCTTTCCCCCGCCATTTTAAAGAGATCTTACAATTTCAATTTCTTTCTCATCCACATCATTATAGCCTGTACGAAGAACAGGGATTCTATTATGCAAAGTATATGTTGATAAATATATGATATGGTTAATTAATACGTTGTAATGATCACGTCATGTTTTACCAACTGGAAGTGTTAGGGGTGTGGAGAAGACCACAAAGGGCTGAGAAGTCATAAAATCTCCGATTTCGATAGTAATTTGTTAAATAAATAAAGCGTCTTGTTATGTTACATATGCAAGGCTTCCGGAGCAAAGCAACGGTAGCCGGCTAGTTAAGCAATAAGCATGAGGCCTGCCTGTTGTTAATCTTCACCCACCTATCTTCATTTTAAAACTTATACTGTAAACTAAGCATAATAAACATATCTCAATAACTTACACATAAATGTCAATTCTTGAAGATTATTACAAATGCAACTTACTATAAATGAAATTTTTCTAAACCTACTCCAGATGAAACCTTACTGAGATTACAAACAAAGATCAAACAGTTTCGAATAAGATTAAGAAAGACATTCAATGAGGCTTATTATTATTTTACACTGCTAAGAAATGAAGTCAATATTGAAAGAATTCACAGCACAGCACGTCAGTTAAAACAACACACTTAAAATGGTTTAAAAGAAAGTTATACACTCATGGACAAAAAAATTAGCGCACCAAGAAGGAGTCGTCAAAATGAAATGAAAATTTACATACGTAATGACTACTTTGATATAAGTAAAAGATAAGAAAATCAAAGAAAAAGGATAATTTATTTCAGAGAAAAAGGCAAAAGAACGGAGGAGTTAATACCCCGTTGGACCACCTCTAGCACGAATGCACGATGCGATACGATCGGGCATTGAGTCATACAAGTTCTGTATGATGTCTTGAGACATTTCGTTCCATATTTGCTGTAACCTTGCCTCTAGTTCGTTCAAACTCGTGGGATGCCCAACTCGTCGTCCCAAATGATCCCAGATATGCTCGATTGGAGACAAATCTGGGGATCGGGCAGGCCAAGGAAGGGTAGTAACAGTGCGGAGACAGTCTTGTGACACCCTTGCCGTATGAGGCCGAGCATTGTCTTGTTGAAAAATGGCTCCTGGGAGCCGTTGCATGAGTGGCAACACACGTGGTTGCAGGATTTCATGAACATACCGCTGGGCTGTCATGGTGCCACGGAACAATACTAGGGGTGACCGTGTATTGTAGGCAATGGCACCCCATACCATCACACCAGCTGTGGGAGCGGTGTGTCGCTGTACAGCAAAGGCAGGATTGAAGTGTTCACCATGGGCTCTCCACATACGAACACGATTGTCATCACTGCCGAGATTGAATCTGGATTCGTCGCTAAAGACGACCTGGTTCCATTCCGCTGCAGTCCAGTTTCCTCGTGCGCGGCAAAACTCCAAACGGAGGCGTCGATGGGTGGGCGTCAAGGGCAGCACACGTAATGGGCGCCGCGATACCAACTGCCAGGCGCCTTCGTATGGTTCGAGAAGACACAGCGGCCCCTAGTGAAGGTGCTACCTGTGCCTGGATGGCGGCCGATAAAGCAGTTGGCTGTACGCATGTATTTCTGACTATGCGGCGGTCTTCTCGACGACTGGTCTGTCGAGGGTGTCCTGAGCCTGGTCTTCGTGTACATGACATCTCTCGGGTCCACTGGTCCCAAAACCTCCTCACAACACAATCAGAGCGGCCTAATTGACGAGCTACTCGCCTAGCTGACCACCCAGCTTCCATCATCCCGACGATTCTCCCTCTCTCAAACTGCGACAACTGCGTATACTGTATTCGAACACGGCGTAATGGCATGTCTACCTCAGCTCTTCCTTTGTAAATGATTCAGCACACTCAAACAAGCTTTGGTTACCTGTTTTATACTCCACAGAGTACGATGTTCAACGCCCTCTACCGGCTATACGTAATGCGCAATCACGCTGCATTTCTAATCATTTGCATATCTCCCCGACATGTACCTTCATTGCAAGTTTCGTTACGATCCCGCAATTATTTTTTGGTGCGCTAATTTTTTTGTCCATGAGTGTATTTTGAAACTATCATTGTAAGATTTTCTTTTTCTTTATCTATCAACAAATCAATGTAAATCATATGTCTAGATTCGTTGTTTAATACAAATATTTCAAAATTAAATCAAGTAAAATAAGCCAATAAAGATTTCATTATTTTCAAAAATAAAGTTTCCTTATTTATTTTTTTAATTGAAAGCTTAGCTATATGCACTGCAGTACGCTTCACTGCTGTAGCTTTCTTCCTAAAGCTGTTGTAGCTTCTACATCTTCATCTCTTTTTCACTAATAATTTACCCATCTAATTTCATATTTTAATTTACTTCTTTTTGTTATTTAATTATTCTAACTTTTGCTTGACCTAGGTAGACATTCAGAACCTTTTAGGGATTCATATTAAAATTACTAGCAGATGGAAATCAAAACAATTGACATAAAAACTTGACTGGAAGAAAAAAAAAAATAATGAAAACTCCTAGTTGTTTTCTTGTGTTTTAATGACATCCCTACATACGAACATTAAAAATATTTTTTAATATCATTTCACTGATGAGTTTAGTGCTATTTTACGATTGATAATTAATATATGATTTTCTTTATTTACCAATTTCGTGCAAATATATTGAAGGGCCATTTCTCAGCATATTATTACTTTAATATTTGGTGATGATAGTTTGCATGTTTGCTTTTAAGTCTTTCACTGATGCTTCATTTTGCTACCTGGGCTTGTGCAGAAAGAACTAATTAAAATCTCTGCAATCTGTTGTTATGGCTGCTTGGTGCCTCTCATGCTTTTCTGAAAGTATGTATATTGGTTAGTACCAATGAGGTATTGTTTTGGTCAAGAAAATATCTCTTTTGGTTAACTGACTAAAGATCTACTTTGTCTAAAATGAACGACTATTTCTCATAGCATTTTCTTTTTCAGAAGGCTCTGTTTAAGTGGAACTGTTCTGTACCTCTTCTCTAATATAATTCTATGCATTCCTTTTGCACTATCCTTTGAGAAAACTTCAGAATTTCCTTGCCAAGTAGCCAAGATAAACCCATGTATCAGATCTAATTCCTCTTTGCCTTTTTTCTTCCAGTCAGGTTTTATTATAGTCTTTTAATAACTATTAGAAGAAAGTTTAAAAAAAAAAAAGAAAGAAAGAAAAAAAGGAATAATACTTAGACGTTTCTTTAGAATCTTTCTTCTCTAAATTTCTTTCTGGCTCCAGATCTTCTAGTTTCCTTTTCTTAATTTCAACTTTGCCTCCAGGATGTTCAATAATATCAACTCCCAATTTATCCTCTTCCTTTGTTTTATTGATCAGGTCCTAAAATTAAAAGATATTTAAATAAAATGTAAATAAAATAGGAAATGTATTTTCCTATTTTCTTAATAAATAGGAAAAGAATAAGATTAGCAAAAATCAAAAAGTAAACAATAAAGAAAAACCTTTACAAAGAGGTTTATTTAGCTCTCATTTGACCTTGTTCTCTTACAATTTCATTCCCAAAATTTTAAGTGAAAATGATCATTCACCTTTTGTAGCATTACCACCCTGTTTCCCAACGTGGGGCGCACGCCCCACAGGGGGGCAATTTGTTTGTTGAGGGGGGGGCAATTGGGCCAATGGAAAATTTTTTTTTTTGGTTGTGAAGGCTAAAAAGTCGTTTTTATTTTTTTTTTGGTTGTGAAAGTTAAAAGTCGTTTTTTTTTTATTTTTTTATTTTTTTGGTTGTGAAAGTTAAAAAGTCGTTTTTTTTTTTTTTTGGTTGTGAAAGTTATACCTAATTTGGTGGGGCATAGCATACTTTAGATACTTTAGGTGGGGCACAGCACAAAAAAGGTTGGGAAACACTGCGATTACCATATAACGGCTATTAGGCTGGAGATCACCCTTCCCCTCCTCAAAAAAAAAAAAAAAAAAGAATATAATAAAAATAAAACATTTTTTTATTTATTTAAAAACAGGCTTGCTAAAGATTATGATAGTACCTTAAATAATTCACTCATAATTTCTACTTTTTAATTCCCTTACTACTATGTGCCATAATAAACTATATATTGGGCCCCCATTCTGAAAATCCGGCTTAGCGAGCAGCTTACAGTACTGAGCACTGCTAAGTGCTCAGAAAATTGTATGGCGCGAAAACTAGCTCTGAGGTTCTCAGTGCCTGCTCTATCAGCATAGGACTCATCGATCACTTTAACCTGTTTTCTCGATTGATAATATCTAGGTTTAAGACCAGCGGCTATGGAAATTTTTTAGCATTTTGCCAGAAAATTTCAAAAAGTGAAAAGACATCTTATTATCACGAGTTCGATGGCTAAAACATGCCAGATCACAAAATGTGCTGATTTCTGTCGTGATTCTCAAAGAGAAAGCCATGGAAATTGTTAAGAACATTGAAGATTTCGGCAGCAGCAATGGTTGGCTGGAACGTTTCAAAGACAGACATTGCCTTTCTTTTAAAACGATTAGAGGAGAAGCAGCAATGCTATAGAAGACTGGAAGAACAGTGTTCTCAAGGACATTTTATCTAGGTTTGATGCATCAAATATTTTTAATTTGGATGAAACATGCTTATTTTAAGTCTTTTGCCTGATAAAATTCTGTCATTTAAGGGTGAAAAGTGCACTTCTGGAAAAGCAAGCAAACAACACCTGACACTTCTGCTTGGAGCTAATTTGAGTGGAAATGATAAACTTAAACCACTTGTGATAGGCAAAAGCAAAAAGCCACGCTGCTTTAAAAACGTTAAATTCCTGCCAGTTGAATATGAAGCAAATTCAAAGGCTTGGATGACTACAACGATTTGGGAATGACATATTCGTAAACTGGATTCTCAGTTTTCGTGTCAGAAAAGATATGTTGCCATCACTGTCGATAACCGGACCACCAACAATCAATCCGAAAATTTTAAAGCGATCGAAATTGTTTTTCTTCGTCTAAATATAGCTGCACTTCTTCACAATCGAAAGCTTATGCATAAGAACCTCAAAAGGAAACAACTTAAATAGAAATGATGGGATTAATATAGATGAAGGTATAGTAAAATTAGGCAAAGATTTAATTGATGAAAAATATTTTAATCCCAACAATAAAGTAATAATTGAAGATCTAGATTGTAAAAAACAATTGAATTTGGATACACAACTCGAGGATTATTGTGAAGACGATGTTCTATAATATTCATGAATATTGTAAGTTCTAATCTCGTAACTTAATAATATATTGTATTAATATTGTATTGTTTATATTTCACAGATATTGTAAATTCAAAATCTCGTGATTTATTATTTAATATTAATATTATTATTTGTAAAGGCTTGAAGAAGAGGAGACGTTCTTTTATTTTCTCCTCGAAAATTTGCTGTTTTTTTCTAGAAATAAGTGTAGTTTTTAACATTTATTTTCTGGTGTAATGGAAGATGATTAATTGCTTGGTTTTTGTTTGAATTGTAAAAGAACATTCGTCAGACTAGAATTTGCTTTATTTCAATTTCATTCTTTGAATCTACAGAAGAACAATGATTCTAGCAAAACACACAATAGAAGAATGCCTATGATAGATTTCCTGACAGAAACATAAGATAAAAGATCTGTTCTGATGATATTAGATCTTGTTTCTGTTAGTTCTCATGTGTGGTAGCACATATCGCAGAAATTTCCCCATTGGAAGAACAGGTTCTAATACTTCTATAACTGGATAGCCTACATGGTGGATCCAAAGAGCATTCTAACCTTGTAAGAAGGTTATTCATCAACAATGAAAGTAATAATTCTGATCTGCATCGAAATACTATTAGGATAATAGATAAGCATTTTGCTGAAAGTGAAAACATTAAGCATTTGACAATCTAAGTAATCAAAGTTTAGTAAGAAACAAAGCTAAACCTATATATTTAAATACATAAAAAAAGCACAGACTGGTTTTGATTGAGTCAATAATAAGTAATTGAAACTATTGCTTATATGTTTATATGGTAAATTCAGTATAACAATTCATTCATTCTGACAATACATTTCCGTTACTTAATTTTAACCCAAACAGAAGAAGGTCCTTACATCTGGAATTAGGAAATAAATTACATAATGAAATATTATTAATTGATAGCAAACTTTATGAAAGTTTTCATAAATATCTCAAGAATTGTAGGATTAAAAAATTATATAAATTTGCTTAATATACAATAGCTATTTATTGAGTTTCTTACAACTACAGAATTTACATCTTTATGCATTACAATTCAATATGAGAAATGCAAAGTTTTATTTTAATTATTAGTGTAGTAAGTTATAGTATAAAGATAAAAATGACTTACATTTGTCATTTGATGTACACGATTCATGAAAGAATAGTCTTTTTCGCCTTTCTTCTTCCGGAACTTAGGGATAGGTTTTAGAGGTCTTTTCATTCCTGGTAAATCTGGCCCAATTGGGTCGTTGGATACTAATTAGAAAAGAAAAAGGAAAATTCAGTTCAAATCTGTTTTTCTTTCAAAATTACATAGTTTTCAGTAGACAATTTCATATACATTCTTCCACATTAACTTGTCTAGTTTTTCATAAGCCCCATCCAACTATCAGTCTACAATTAATTTCTTAAAGATAATAATAATAATAATTATTATTATTATTTTAAACATTTCAAATAAAATTATGAAGAAGAGAATTTGGAGAACTTTTTCAAGTGATTAAAATATATCTCAGTGCTAGGATGTTATTATAAATTCCAAACAAGTGATAAACATACACTATTAATCATAGAAATTTTTCTAATAAGATATACTATTTCTATTACTAAAAACTTACATACTTCACAATGGCTTTCATTGTTTGGTGCCAAAATAATTTCCTGTTTCTTGGGAATTTCCATGTTAGGCTTATTGCTTAAACAGTTCTCCAATTAAGACTGGAAAAGATTTCATCTCCTACAATTTGCTCACAGCAAATACATCTGCATTTACAATGAAATCTGTATCTGATGCCACAACTATCAGACAAGGCGAATGGTTTTGAATCAACAAGAAAAATTAACGCACAGATTAGAAATTGTAACTGATACGACAGAATATTTCACTGAAAACATCAGCATGAAATGTGGAATTTTTATCCTCAGTTATTCCAAAGATAAATAAACAGCAAAATAAATGAACTGTTAAAGAAAACAATAACTGTTAAACTGTTATTGTTTGATAAGAATTTGTGATTATTAATAATGTGTGATTATTATATTGTAGATTATGATCTTTTATTATTATTGTATTAACGTTTTTTAATTGTTAATATCAATATTTTAAGGTCATTGTTGTAAAATAATCTCGTCTATTTATTATTATAATGTAAAAGGCTTGAAAAAGAGGAGACGGTGAATTTTATCTCCTTGAAAATTCGTTTTTTTCAGTTAATAAATGTAGTTTATGACATTTATTTCCTGGTGGATGATGTTTAATAATATTTATTATAAAAGAGAAGAACTGTTAAAGAGTTAATTATTCAAAGTTACAGAAACATTTCAGTCAAGACATAAGTAAATTATTTGTATCTAATAATGGTTATATGTATCTCTTGATTTTATCAATAAAAGCTACTGGGAATTTTGGAAATGCTAAAATTATAGTCTAGACTTTTCTATTTACCCAACAAAAACAAATCAATTACTGCAGTAATCTAATAAATGCTAGAATGTATTAATAAACATGACATAAATTCAATATATCGTCTAAAATAACAGCATTCCCATTTTTTTTTCTCTGCTTTCCTTACAAAAAGACAAGAGATATTTGAAGTAACCTACCACCAAATTCATGATCATGTTTTTTCTTTTTCTTCTTCTTAACAAGGAGACCCTTCTTGACCATCTGCTTCACTTTCATTAGTTCCTGTAATCGCCTCGGTACTTCCTGTGCATTAATGTCTTTAGGACGTGCATTAGCACGATCAGCAGTCCTAATGTAAACAAAGTCAAAGTAAAGTTACTTAAAGCTAATAGTAAGAATGTGTTTTTGAACTGAACAATTGTACATTTTTAATATTTAGACATTACATTTAATAACTGAATATTTTTATTTTGTAACTACTTTGCTCAGGGCCTCATCCATACACCTACAAAGAAGGTTTGTGGACTGTATAATATCTTAATAATAAGATGCCAGAGCAAGTTGGCACCTGGTGTAAGGATGGCCCTACACTTGTTTACATTACAACAAGATGTCATTAATTGAATATATCTGATATTTAACAGAAAAGGTATGGCACTTTAAATACAAAAGAGACGAATAATGAACTTACTACCAGAAATACTATAAAAACATAAAAAAGTTTATTTGATTTTCTGCTATAATGTCCAATTGCCAGTATATGAACTGAATATAATTGCCAAGTTTTCTTTGTACTCAAAATACTGTTTATTTTTGCAATAAATAGCTTGAAACAATTGTTATTTCAATTTGTTCTGTTCTTCATTGAATTAAATAGAGCATTTTATAAAATTAGCCTGAATATGAATACTTTTTTAAAATGAAGAAACAAGTAGCTTTGATCAATAAAGTAATGCAGTTAGAAGTTTAAATCTTACAATTTGCAGTCACTGAAATACATGCTAAAGCCCAATGCAGTTGTTTTTTTATGAAATACGTACTTCAGTAAGAATTCCTTTGCACACACTTATACTTCTTACATAACTTACTATCTGTAAAAGAATCTCCTAAAGTGGGACAAGAGGATTTTTTTTTTCTTTTCTTTTTTAAGAATGGGAAAGATTTAAAGATAGGGAATGATTCCAAAATCATGTACCTAACCATTCAATTCAACTGCTTTTCAAACTATCACAAACTTTAAGAATTTAAAGGTCCTGAACTCTTAGGTTTTTCAATAAGCAATGGAGATGCAAAATTAACTTTGCAGTCATTAATTTTCTAGAGTTTTAATATTTAACTGATTATTATTATTACTACTAGTTTAATATAAATATTTCCCATAAACCAGTTAAGTGTGGGAACTAAGTGAAAGAACACTGGATGGCAAGAATGATCAAAATTAAGATATATTAATAAATATTGAATTTTACTGCTTGTTTTTTTAAAAAAAACAAACTGATTCAAGGATTTTTAAAATGCCATTAAAAACAAGCTTTACAAGTAATTGGGCTATTTTAGCTATGAATTCTTTAACTATTGTTGTGCTAAACTATTTGGTTTCAAATAGTTAATAATAATGTTTTTCAGAAGCAAAGGAATCAGTTCTTTTATTGAAGGTGTCAAAGTTTCAAAAATCATCTCTGTTGAAAACAAACTATTCATCGCAAATAAATAAATTCAAGCAATTTTATTATTTTTTTTCCCCCCTCAACTACTTAATCATACTAATCTGTACAAAATATAAATTAAATTCATAGATATCTTGAAAGTAAATTAATATTACATTAACACCTAAATTCCATTGTGTTACTGGAATTAATATAAAGAACACATTAAAAAATTAAAAAAAAAAAAAAATAAACTATTTAGAAAATAAAGTGACAGATTATTTCTTGCTAAATGTTTGTTTTTTTTTAAATTTTTTTCCAAATTTCATTTGGCAATCCATAATTATTAGTAAATATAAAAATTTTAGATATATGCAAGTTCTTGTGACTTTATTGTGCAAAAATTTATTATTTTTAGTCAAACTTTAATTTGAGCTAAAAATAATAAATATATGCACAATAAAGACTGCATTAATTGAACCACAATAATCCGAGAAGTATTTCTAGGCATTTAACGACGAGATACAAACTTTATTTCCTAGTGTCACAAGTGTCTGATTCATTGATGGAAATGCAGCTTAGGGGATAGTTATTTGTGAGGGGAGTTCTGATTAATACGGATTAGCTATCCTATAATTTCTGATATTTTTTTCAATTTTCTGATCATTTCGTGGGAGGGGGAGTTGGCTAAATGTGGTTGGTGGCGTTCAATATCTAAATGAAAATTCGGACGCTTAAATATTTAAAAATCAAAAAATTACGGGTTTAATAAAATGCTGTTTTTTTTAATTAATTTTACTCGTGTTAATTTTCTATAAAAAAAATAAAAAAATAAATTGACACGTAGTAAATCAAGAGAAAAGTTGCAAGTGAATTAAATGTAAAAAAACACACAAGATTCAATGTTAATAATACTGACACGATGAAATTACAATTTATATCAAATATCTGTATTTATCTAAAGCACAAGCTCGAAGTTGAATCAGGAAAACTGAAAGCAGCATTTATTAAGGAATCAGTTCTTAATAATCATATTTCGTCTTTATATAGCTCTTTGAAGACTTTTAGAGGTTAGACAATTCTAATTCGAAATGCATCAAGCAACAAACACAACATTTATTTTGGCATCTCTCTCTTACTGTCAATATTGAGTGTTGGCTTTGCAGTCTGGGTGTTTATAATTAATTTTGTAGCTTCTTATCGCAGATAGTTTAACTTTCTATACATCTTGAGATATTTATGAAATATAAATTGATTTTCTTTTACTGTTTAAATAATTAAACTAATTCCCCATTTCTTTTCTTCACTTACTTATCCAAGAACCATCGTCTATTTCCAGTATAAAAAGGATCAACGGATTTAAGCTTCGCGTGTTTCTTGCTTTTTTCTGTTCTTCTGTGGCGCATTGTGTATGTTTTCAAATATTAAATAATGGAATCGTTAAGATCCCACTAGAAATTTTCAACACACCAAGATTATTCCAAAACGAAAACAGATTTCTATTTTTAAAGCTCGCCATGTGCTTCTCGTATATCCCCTAGCGGTGATGTGCAGAAACTATAACCTTTAAAAAAAAAAAAAAAAAGACATCCAATAATAATAATAATTTTTAGGTTATCGCTTAAATAATAAATACTACATGTATTTAAAAAATTATATAATAATTCAACATAATTTACCAGCAATAACTCAGTTCCACAGTATGCCCCTGGTGGTCAACTTTTTTTTAACTTTAGAAGCGCCATTAGTTTTCATAATAGATGTGAAACCGGCACTTTCTAAATTAACTTCTTTTCCAAAACAATGAATAACTTTTGACAGACAACAATTTAAAACATTTCTCCCACGGTCCAATAAGGTCTTTCTGTCAATGTGGAGAAGATTATTTACAAGTGTAAGTAGATTTTTACTTTACAAATTATTTTTAGGAGTAACTTATTTGCTACTGAAGTGAAAATTTGACTATGATCTTACCTTTATTTTATTTTCAGCTGTTCTTGAATTAACATATTTATGATTTTTGTTAGGATTCTAAGAATTGTCCTTACTTTCCAGGATTTACGCGATTACTTTATCGAATACAATCATTACCGATCCTAGTTTTAAAGAAAGTAAAAGTACCGACGATTGAAAACTTTTTTTTAGTTCGTAAGTGATGACTTTTTCTTTTAATCCCTTCTTCTTTAGGTGCCTTCTCCCGTAGGGAGGTTGGCGATCAACATGTACCACAGCTCTCTCTTGAAACATGTATGAGGTCCTGTGGTCGAGTCCAGTCCAATCACGCAGATCATCCATCCATCTTCTTCTTCTCCCAACACCTCTCTTCCCCTCTAGTGTCAATTTAGGTATCTCATATTTTAAGTCTCTCTGTATGTGCCCACAGTAAGCAAGTTTTCTTTGGTGTAGACCTTTGTCAATAGCTCTCTGGTAGTTGGCCAGATAAAGTATTCTTTCATTTGGTGTCCTGCTAGTTCAACTTATCTTTAACATTCTTCTTTAATGACCCCATTTCAAATGGCTCCAATCCTTGTCTGATTCCCTTTCTGAGGGTCCAAGATTCACAGCCATATAAAAGAATGGGCCAAATATAACATTTCCACACACTTTTCCTTGGCCCTAGATTGAGCTTCTTTTGGCATAAAATTGACTTCATTTCATTGAATTTTAATTTTGCTTGTATAATTCTGTTTTTTATTTCTTGATCTTGATCATTTTCTGAATAGAAGTGCTTACCCAGTGCTTTAATCCCTAGTAACTCGTTATCTCAGGAAGAGGAACTAATATAAAAATCAGTTGGAGAAATCACGTAAATTTGCCAACTAATTAAATAAAAAAAGGCTGAAATAGCATTTAATTCTTTCAAAGAACATCATTCCAGATTTAAATATTTTCTAGTTCCTCCAAAAGCAAACAGGTCAGGAACTCAATACAGGATATATAAAAACTTTTGAAGCCTAGAGAATTTTATGTAGCACTTTTAAATGTTATAATTTAGAAAAAGAAAACTAAATGGAGTACCAAGTATATATATATATATATATATATGTGTCTTTCAAAACAAATAAAATAGTCTATATTTTTATTTTATTTTTGAATCATTAAATATCTGTAAAATTAGTATGAATCAGATGATGTATCAAATCGTCTTGAGAGTTGAGGAACAGCCATTAATAACCGAATTACTGATTTCTCTTAGAACTACTGGGACAAAATAAATACTGAATTTCCTTTAGTTACGATCAATGGGCGAGACCATGAATTTACTATTGCTTGTTTTAGCTTCGGAGGATCCACATTCATTCCCACGATTGTTCCTTTAATTACCACACTAGCTTAGGGTTACATTCTCTCAATTGTTGATTATCTTCCTCTGAATCAAAGAAAAGTACTTAACATACATTATGTAGTTTAAAATTGAATAATGAAGGAAAAGTTTTTACATGTGCTCAATAATTCATAGTGAAGAAATAAATATTTATTGCTTTAAGTATAAAGTTATATTTTTTAAATTTATTTGTGTGTTGGCTGATACTTATTTCTTCAAAATTGAATATTTTTTTTTTTTTTTATTCTGGGAACAAATTCCTTCAAAATGTCAACTTATTTTTCATTAAAAGGTTAATACGGCAGCAGCAGTAAAATACTGACTTTCTGTTTTTCTTTCTTTCTAGATATCATGTTACTATCCTCTATGTATCAGAGGTGGACGTTGCTCATTGTCTGATGTAGTTCCATCTAATAATAATGGAAATAAAATCCGTAAGGCACCTGAACCACCCACTACTTGTTGTGATGAGAACTGCCCCAACTGTGTCTGGATGGACTATGCAAGGGAACTAGTACTGTACTACAATGACGGAGGAGAGAAGGCCATGGAGGCAATAGAACAAATAAAGAATCCAGTCTTAAAAGCATATTTAAAAATGGAGTTAGAAATGGAACTTAAAAAGATAAAATGATGTTTATTTATATTGTAAATATCTCAACATTTAGCAAAAAAAGGATCTTTTGAGAATGATCTCTTGGGATCAGTGTATATAAAGTAATATTTATAGTTTAAATGTAAATAATTTTTTTGTAGCGTAGATACTTAATCGGTCCCTTTTTTTATATGAGAATAATTGCTGGGACAGATGCAATACATTCATAAAAATAAAATGTAAGATTTTGTTAAGAGAAAGCTTCAGTTGATAAGCTGGAATTATTTCGTGTGTTAACAATCCTATCATATTACAGAATCATACAGAAATAGCATAACTGAATTGTGTTTATTTTTATTTAAGAATTATTGTGCTTAGCTTAAAGGAATACAAATTTTAAGGAATTTATTTTGGATTAAAAGAACTTAAATAACAACCACATTTCTGTATGTTTTATTGAATTTTATTTTAAAAAAATATCAACTTCTTTTTTTTTTTTTTCATTCATAATAATACTGTAATTTACATACATTTATATCTGCTAATAGATCTCATTCTTTAAAAGCTATTATAAGAAAAAATTATTAAAGTATTGACTGAGAATGTCCAAAACTTTAAAAAAAAAATACAAAGAATCCTTAAAGGTTACACAACATTACAAGTAGTTAAGTAAAACTGAAATAAACAATAACTTAGAAATAAGAGAACATCAATAAAATTATTACTTTTTATGTCACTTAAAAGATGGCTAGTTAACAAATATCCTGCTTTATCTATTAAAGATGAATTAATTTGTTCTTGAGCTAACATTGCAATCAAATAAAAAGATAAATATTCCTATATTGCAATTTTATTTGAAATTAAGATTTAATGACTTGGGCATTTAGGAATATCCAAAATCCAAGTCATTAAAACTTAACATTTGTTTTCTTACTTGTTCTATTAAATAAAAAAATGCAAGTTTCACATTTAATAGACTTACATAAAGGGTTTATCTAAAGTGTACAATGAAATAAATAAGAAATAATCAACAATGTAAAATATAGTTTTAACTGAAACAGAATAATCAGAATTTCATAAAAATAAAGAAAAATATAATTAAAAGAATTAGAAACTTTTTATTTTTTATTTAATTTTAAATAAAATTGCAATTGCCAAGAAAGATTCATTAAGACAGATAAGGTGAAGGAATGAGGAAACAATTTGTAACTAATTTTATTAGGTTGTAAATAGTGCTTCAGCTCAAAAAAAAAAATCAACTAAAAAAATAATATAACGATAATGAATAATCAAATTCACTAAACCCATGAATTTTTTTTTTCTTAACTGTGCTTTAGCTGTTGGATTTCCTCACTTGTATGAGTATAACTGCATTTTGTTTTTAACATTGTGTAAATGATGAAACCTTTTCACATTATATTTTTTCTAAAGGTCATCAAAACAATTTAAATAATAATTAATTGTTTACGAGTCCATGATTCTATGCATTTTCACTGTTATTCAGATCTTCAACTTGTTTTTTCGCAATACTGTTTAATCCCTAAAGTAAAAATAAATAATAATCTGAGAAATTTTCATAGAGTATTTTTTTACCACATGTTAATGAAAAGAAGATAACTGAACTATCTTTAAGATCCTGGTTTTTACTGTAAAGACTATCTTTATTGTTAAGTCAAAAAGTTCTGTTATCCAGTAATCGGAATGCTAGGATAACTTTGGAATTTTCTTGGAAAAATAAAGAAAACACTGGATCTCCAAAAAAGACTCAACTGCATTATAGACACATTCAACTCATAAACAAAACAATAAACTTAATATCAACATTTTACATGCAAAAAAACAAAAGATATTTCTTAAAAAATCCTAGTTTTCAGATAGTATCATACCTAAACCTGAACACACTTTCAAGCCACTATAAACATTCTTTCCCACAGAGAAGGAAAAAATTATGACGATCTTTGTGTTGTAAGAACACAAAAAATTGTGTAAATTCAACTAAAGAATAGTATGTTACATATTTTCTTGAAAACATGATTGTTAATCAAAACAAAAAAGGTTGGTAATGATAGAAATAACTAAATCAACTGATGGTTAAGTAATAAAAAAAAAAAACATATATCATGAGATTTACTTACTATCTACAATACTAATGAATGCTTTGGCAACAGGGAGCTCTAAATTCTCTGACAGGAAATTTTTCCCTTCATCACAGTTTTTCCCTAGAAATGAGAAAATCACATTAAATACAACATCAATAAAAAAAAACTTGACAAAATGTAAGTATGCCAAACATCCTAATGTATATTCAGAATCAAAAGTATTGTACTTCAAATCAATATTTACAATTTGATTAATACAAATGATTTCAACTGCATTCAAATAATGTAGCTTTATTCCATATTATACATTTCTTTAATAAAATTACTGCACGTAATTGAATACAGCAATCTTTCACTGTTAATGCAAGTTCTTTCGATGCTACTTCATTGTTTTCACGCTCAAATAAAAAACGAGTTTATTGTGGAACAAAAGATGTAGCATTGAAAAGAGTTCAAATGGAATGAAAAATTTAGGAATAGGCCTATCAATGATTTTAAACAATGTTAAAAAAAACATGCTATAATATACTTTAAAAAATGAGATCTGACACGCTTAAAACACATATATTAAATAAACCTCATTACATGTTGCGTGGTCCAGGTACGGACCCCTTCATCAGATGATACATAGAGTAAATGGAAACAATTATTCTAGTTTTTGGAATTACAATTTCTAAGTACATAGGAGAGATGAAAAGAAAGGTAGGGATTCGAATGGCGGAGCCCGCCAGATCAATTAAACAGGGTAATATGCAGTATATGACGGCTCAACACCAAAAAGAGACTAACCACAATTTGATACTCGGGAAACCGATAATATATGGGACTCAAATTGACCATTACCTCAGAAAATTCTATGAGTCTTTGCTCATTAGACGAAAAAATGCTGTAATAGAGAGATTTCTGTAAATAATGCTTTGCAATATGAGCTTAAGTGATTGTTATGTTAATGATAATAATTATGGCAATAATGATGTATTAATGTTTGTTTGCCGTGCTGGCGTGGTCGTGCGGTCTTGGCGGCGGTCTGCCGTAGCGGCCAGTGCGCCAGTGTCTGGGTTCGAATCTCGGCAGTGGCATGGCTGTTTCAATTTCCTTTCCTGTGTTGCCCAGCCTCTTCTTCACTTTCTCTTCGGTCTGACGTCATTCCTTAATGGCGTCCTGGGGAAGGCCACGGGAAACCACCCCAGTATCTTTCCCTTGAAATTCTAGGGAGTCTGCTAGGGGTTCGCCATCTTGGGAACACTAGCGCTCCCTGGAACACGGACGCTTCGGTTACGAAGCTCGCACTTCGGTGCGAACCGGCTCAACAACAAAATGTTTGTTCACATGTTAGAAAAAATTATAATTCAAAAAACTAGAATATTTGTTTCCATTTACTCAATGTATCATCTGATGAATTATATGTAATGAGGTTTATTTAATATAGGTTTTTTAAGTGTGTCAGGTCTCATTTTTTAAATTGTATAACCACACTAATATAATGGAGAATGCTATAATATACATTTCAACTTATTCAGTTTGCAGTCAACAGATGTTAAAAGACTTCATCTTAGGGCCTTTTGAAGATTTAAATTGAAATCTGTAACTATAACACAAAGTTATTATAGTACTGTATACTCTAAATATCAAATGACAATTGCATACACTGTTGTGAATACTTTGTATTTATTAATTAGTCTGCAATAGTCTGTAATCTAATTCCTATTCATTCAGTTTTGAGGCTTATATACTTCACACTATTTTATTAGAACCAAACTATCAAAGTTTCAAGTTCATCAGAGAAATTTTACTTCATAATTCAAATATGGGGAAAAAATATGGCTTCAATATGCAAGATTTAAACCTGACTCAAAGAGATCTTATTGTTGATTTTTTTTTCACTGCTAACAAAAATTTATTCTTTTTTCTAGCTTGAGAAAGAAAAAAAAAAGTAGTTGCTGGATGAAAGAAATAGGGAAAAAAATGGAGATCAAAATGCCAATCTACAATGAATTTTCATTTAATTGGTTTTCACCATCCTTTTACTTCAGAGTTATGTATAATAAGAGTTAAAAATTACATTAGACTATTCTAAGTTAATCTTATAAGAATTAAAAAGAATTTTTAACGTGTGATAATTTAAATCTTAGGAATTAAAAAATCAGTAAAGGACACACATTATGAGGATAAAAATAAATTATATTTATAACAAAATCCTGGACAGTTTTGGCCTGTTTTTAGTTCCACAAGACCATCAGCAGCAGAATATCCATCGTCAGGTATTCTGCTAATGACGACCTTGTAGAGCTAAAAACAGGCCGAGACTGTCCAGGTTTTTATTTTTTTATTGTTATAAATATAATTTATTTTTATCCTCACTATGGGTGTCCTGAAGTGATTTTTTAATTCCTAATATCTTATAAGAAAGAATTTGAAGTGTACATATATGAATATATATATATGTATTCATTTGTAACATTATGTTTTGTTTTTTTCCCCAATGAAGAATGTTTTTATTTTTAATTATTATGTTATTGTTTACTCCTTACCTACTGTAGGATCTAAAGGTATTCTGCCTAAGAAAGGGATATCCATATCTTCTGCCATTTTTGATCCTCCACCTGTAGTAGGTGGAAAAATCTTATTGACAGTCTAGAAAAATAAAGAGGGGAAAAAAAACGATGAAGTTTTACATGAAAATATCTCAGAAATTAGTACAAGTTCATTAATTAGCACTTTCAGGTCACAACACATAGATTCTATGGGCAGCAATGCCTTCCCCCGAAATTAAGCTGCTATCATGCAAGGATGTATATGTACTAATTCAGTGGTGCCCAACCTTTCGTATTATGGGGGCCAAACTTGACTTTGCTGTGAATCTCGCGGGCCACAATGTGGCAGAATCTCCTATTCAACAACCAAAAAAAAAAAAGGTCTCATTAATACAAATATGTACGTGAATATAGGAATAAAAGAGCGGGCCACATGTAACACCTTCACGGGCCGGATATGGCCCGCGGGCCGTAGGTTGGGCATCACTGTACTAATTCATAAAGACACTGCAACATGGAGTTTGTTGATGAACCAGGAAAGAGGATTGCTTAGGAAATTCGGTGTGGTGTGAGGATATAATTTTAGCACACTCCCAGATTGCTTTAGAGAGCATCATACAACATTAAATTATGTTGGTTAGAGAAAAGTAATTCTACACTGTGTTGTTACAGGATATTTAGTAATATTAAGAAGGCTTAATGTGCTTATATTAAAATAAAGAGGAAAATGAAGATAAAACGCACTTACTTGTAAAATAAATGAATGAATAAGCAGGATTAAAAGGATGGTAGTAAACTTACAGTTTCGGAATACTATGTGCATTCCATCTTCAGGTACTGTACAAAAATGTAGGACAACACGAGGTGAGAATATAAAGTGGGAGCGTGGGGAGTAAAGGAATTAAAAGGGAAAAATACCCATCACTTTTGCTAAAACCCCTACAAGTAAGTGCGTTTTTACCTTCACTTCCTCTTTATTTAGTAAAAATTTTTCTGTTTTGTAATATTCTATATTTTTTTTCCTTATAAAGAATCCTTGTAAAACTTTTTTTTTCTCCTCAAGTTTTACTCTTTTTTGTAAATAAATTTCTTGTTTATTGTAATACTAACAATAAAATCTAATATACCATTTTGAAGACAAGATTGGTTCTTTATCACTGATCCAAAGTCTATTTCCACATATACTTGAGTTCATGATAAATGCGCTTTGAAAATGAGGGTGCGACCTGAAAGTGTTAAAATGCTTTTGAGAAATAAGACAACAGTTTAGATATTCTTTATATACATTGTTTTCATTAGCATTATTGTCCCAAATTTTGCTAAAGTCAATCTAATAATATAGTAAACCATTTTCATCAAAATTAACAGATATTACCTTTACTCCTAGAAATCCTATTAATATAACAACACTCTTTTATAATTCCTACAATATTTCCTCCTTCTTTGTGAAGGACTTCATCAGGTGCTACCAGAGGACAAGAAACTATTCTCCTTCGTCTACATTTCATAAGGGTTACCTTATGTAAATTAGTAAATTATTTACAAGATATATGAAAGATGCTTATATAAAGGTATTACCTTTGGTAACATTTATATATCATTACAATTTTAGCTTTCTAGAGAAATAATTTTTGAGTTATCATAATTTTTGTAATAGAAAACTTTAAAAATATTTATATTATATAAACATTGCAATTTTCTCTTGATACATCTTTTATTCATAATATTTCGTCATCTCTGAGCGAGCTTGACTTCATCAGATGAAAAGAAAGGGATATCTTATCCCGCTTCTTAAAATTCATCATCTTTGAAAATGAACACTCTTAACTTCTTTATGTCTTCTAGATATAATAACCTATATGATCATAGAAAACATTAAAAATAACTTTGAAGTTTTCTATTATCATATACACTCATTACCAAAAAAAACGACGCACCTAGAAGGAGTTGTCCGATTGTAATGAAATTTCGTATGCAAAGACATTGGGACCGCCCATGCAAATGATTAAACTTTGGTGTCCAATGAATGAATAGCGAGAGCTGCAGCGCATCGGAACTGCACACCCAGCAGGTGTATATAAGAAGCGATTCTCAATCTGATGATCAAAATTTCTGTTGCATTGCGAGTTAGGATACCTTTCAACGACTGAAAAAATGCCTCGCCGCAGGATTCGAGCTCATTACATGCAACTGTCAGAGTTTGAAAGAGGTCGTATCATTGGATTGAAAGAGGCAGGTTGGGCAAATCAGAGAATCGCTCGTCATATGGTCGAAGTGATGCGGCGATTAGAAGATGCTGGCAGGAATGGGTGGACAATGGCAGATTTCAGCGTCTTGAAGGTAGCGGTCGCCCTAGGGCCACAGCAGAGCAGAAGGATAGAGTGATTGTCAGATCAGCTTTCACAGTGCCTGAATCATCGTTATCAACCATCAGACGTGCGACCCGCACACAAGTGTCCACCATGACCATTCACAGGCGGCTGAGAGAGCGACATCTTCACTCGTACCGACCGCTACGCCACCTGCCACTCACGTCTGCACACCGTCGGGCCAGATTACAGTGGTGCTTGGCTCGATCCGGTTGGAATGATGCTGACTGGGGACGTATAGTGTTTAGCGACGAATCCCGCTTCCAACTGTGTCCTGACGATCGTCGCAGACGTGTCTGGAGACACCCAGGGCAGCGTGCCGATCCTGCTTTCACTATTGCATGCCACACAGGCCCTCAACCAGGAGTTATGGTCTGGGGTGCCATTTTCCTTAATAGCCGGATCCCTTGGTCATCATTAGCGGCACACCTACAGCACAGTGGTATGTCGACGACATTCTGAGATCTGTTTTGCTACCCTTCCTTTTGCAGTACCCTGGCCTTATTTTTCAGCAAGATAATGCCAGACCACATACGGTACGTGCTGCTATGACCTGTCTTGCAGCTTGTGAAACACTTCCTTGGCCAGCCAGATCCCCAGATCTCTCTCCAATCGAGCATATCTGGGATATGATGGGAAGGCGACTGCATCCACCAGGGAATGTGGATGACCTAGCCCGACAATTGGAGCAAATTTGGCAAGAAATACCGCAGGAGACCATCAGGGAGCTTTATCACTCTATGCCACGTCGTGTGGCAGCTTGCATTCAGGGTAGAGGTGGGTCAACACCTTATTGAGCTCGTTACTTTGTAACTCTGTAACTCTGAAATAAATCATTCAATTTGTCTGAAATTTTCATCATTTTCTATTCTGTACATAATCTTCCTCTCCACCAATTTTTGTCTCCATCAGACAACTCCTTCTAGGTGCGTCTTTTTTTTTGTTAATGAGTGTAGATTATTATATCTAGAGACATAAAGAATTTTAAGAGTGTTCATTTTCAAAGATGATGAATTTTAAGAAGAGGGATAAGATATCCCTTTCTTTTCATCTGATGAAGTCAAGCTCGCCCAGAGATGACGAAATATTATGAATAAAAGATGTATCAGGAGTAAATTGTGATGATTATATAACATAAATTTTGAACTTTAATAACAATTGAGCTCAGCAGTTTTCTGCTACTGCCTTCTTATTTGAAATCACAAGGAAAATTCCTTGTGATAAGATACATATACTTCTTAAAATTTCAGCTTCCTAGATTATATAGTTATGAGTTTTCTTTACCACAGATGGACATATTTGAACTTAAAATGCATTTAAAAAACTTTTTTGTTCTAGCCTTAATTTCTCAGATGCACAGTAGGGGATATTCCAAGCTTTAGACCAGGGAGGTACTAATTGGGTATAAAATATTATTATGGATTTTATTTTGAATTTCTGTAATTTATTTTTGTTTTTAATAAACTCTATCTCTCTACTGTTTGTTTTTTCTCAATAATGTGAATCTTAACACACATTAAAGTATTTTTAAGCTACCTCAGTATTATTATGTTCATATTTGCTTACCTTACATTTGGGGCAAATAAATTCACTCATATTTTCCACCACACCTATTATTGGGACTCCAACTTTTCGGCAGAAATTAATTTCTTTGCGAACATCAAGTAAGGACACTTCCTAAAATAAAATAGAAATAAAATGTTAGCTAAAGTAGTTAAACAAAATTTAAATTCTTTAGAAGCCTTAATCTATGGATTATTTTAAATGAACTCCATCTTTATCCTAACATTCTTTTTACCTTCACAGAATGGAACATAGAAGAAAGAGAGATTGGCAGAGAAATTCATGGAGACTTTTTGGTCAAACTGATTGATTGTTTAGTGCTATCTTGAGGTAACCTTTTTGCTGACAATGTAAGTTCATTCCCCATTAGATGCAATTAAAGGAAATGGTAATCTAAAATTTCTTGACAAATAGGAAAAGGTTGATATTCTGATAGATTTAAGCAACTGAATCAACTATCCTACATTCTGCATTTACAGAGAGTTGATAGAATTGACAATATCTACCAATAACAAAAATAACCCCTCCAAAAAAAAAAAGAAGAAAGAAAGAAAGAAAATAAGGAAGACATTACAGCAAAGGAAGGTAGGGAAAAAAAAGAATTTGTTGCAATTAATTAATACAAGGAAATCTGCACGGAAAAGTAGGAAAAAAAAAATACTTAATAAAATGAGTCTCTGCCGTGCTAGCGTGGCCGTGCGGTTTAGTCGGCGGGCTGCCGTTGTGGCCGATGCGCCAGTACCCGGGTTCAAATTCCGGTGGTGGCATGGCTGTTTCTTTCTTCTTCTGTGTTTCGTCCGTTTCCTACCTGGGACTTACTATCTCAGGGTTATCCTGGACGGGATATAATTCTCGTCCCCCCTTTCTTGAATTTCACTAACCTCGCCCTGACGTTGTCAAATTCGATAAAAGGAAGGAAAATGAGTCTCTAAAACTGATACATAATATTGAAGAGTGAAAATATCAATAATTTTTATTCATCACATGAAGACAAGATTAACAGATGAAGAATAGCAGTTTCCCATAGCTTAGGTCTGATGGAGAAGCAGTCCATGTTAATTAATATACAAATAGTGTAAGTTTCAATGAGGGATTTCTCTGCTCTGCATGAAATTAATGCACTATTTCAGCTTGGTCCCTTAAGCCTTTGTCATGAGACAGCTGAGGGTTACATTACAAAACTTCTGTGCTGTTATTTGATCAGTGTTAATGTTTTGGAGCAGAAGATTTCATGACCATCTTATCCTAGAGAATGTTAAGACACTGATGTAATGGAGTAGAGAGGGACAGCAAAGGAGAGAAGC
>JAFIDM010073060.1:40639-68618 GCA_023159025.1 Thereuonema tuberculata
GCTTCTCTCCTTTGCTGTCCCTCTCTACTCCATTACATCAGTGTCTTTACATTCTCTAGGATAAGATGGTCATGAAATCTTCTGCTCCAATACATTAACACTACTGATCAAATAACAGCACAGAAGTTTTGTAATGTAACCCTCGACTGTCTCCTGACAAAGGCTCAAGGGACCAAGCAGAAATAGTGCATTAATTTCCTGCAGAGCAGAGAAATCCCTCATTGAAACTTACACAATTTGTATATTAATTAACATGGACTGCTTCTCCATCAGACCTTAAGCTATGGGAAACTGCTATTCTTCAACAGTTTATCTTGTCTTCATGTGAAAATAAAAATTATTGATATTTTTACTCTTCAACATTATGTATCAGTTTTAGAGACTCGTTTTATTAAGTGCTTTTTTTTTTCTATTTTTCCATGCAGATTTCCTTGTATTAATTAATTGCAACAAATTCTTTTTTTTTCCCTACCTTCCTTTTCTGTAATGTCTTCCTTATTTTCTTTCTTTCTTTCTTTCTTTTTTTTTTTTTTGGGGGGGGGGGGTATTTTTGTTATTGGTAGATATTGTCAACCAAGGGATTCTATCAACTTCCTGTAGATGCATTAGCTAGGATAGTTGAGTCAGTTGCTTAAATCTTTCAGAGTATCAATCTTTTCCTATTTGCCAAGAAATTTTAGATTATCATTTCCTTTAATTGCATCTACATAGGGTTGTTTACAATCTATGGTAATGATTTGCATGGTGCGTGACGACGCAACCAATCACAGTAGGTATGCGAATTTATGCAAACGTACAGGTGAGTACTTAAAGATTAGTGTAGAGGGGTGCGGGTTAGTTTGTTCGGAGAAATGCCACCGAAAGTGTCACAGTTTTGGGAAGAGTACGTTACAGCCCTTTCCGACGCAAAATTTAGTTATTCCGCAATAATTACGGCATGTAGAAAAAGAGGTTTCACCATTTCGAAGAAAGGAGTTCATAATGTGTTGGCTGGTGTTGGTTTGGCCTGTACAGGACAGATTTCCGGGACTGAAAAGCAAGCAAATCCAAGGACACCTATAAGTCACACAAAGACTGTCATTCAGAAAGTCAAGAAAATGGTGACGGGGAACAATCCAGCGACCCAAAGGACTATTGGTGCGAAGGTAGGAACATCTCTTCGTACCGTAACAAGATTATCCGTAAAGATTTGGGACTTCAAAAGAGACATAAAAGCAAGGTTCACAAGCTCTTACCAAGGCACATTTCAGAACGTAAGACAAATTGCAGAAAACTGTATGAACGACATCTCACTGGGGATAAATGGAAGTATGTGGCCACATTAGACGAAGCATATGTTTATCTGTCCGACTGCAATAAACCAAGGGCAATTTTCTATCACCCAGTGGGAGCCAAATCGTTTCCAAATTGGTACAGAGAATGTCGTGAAACTTTTTCGAAGGGATTCATGATCGTTGCGGGTTATTCCTATCAAGGCAAGCTACAGATACGGAGGATGGCTCAAAATGTAAAGGTGAATTCTGCGTACTATCAGGATCACGTACTGACACAAATTTATACACAGTAACTACCTGCTCTTTACGGAAACGACGTTTCCAAGGTCCGTCTCCACCAAGACAAGGCGTCCAGCCATACGTCCAAATGACCCAGAATTTTCTGACACGAATGGAACAGCAAACCGGAATCCAGGCTATACCGTTTACCGAGATACCAGTGAAGTCTCCAGACGCATCGCCCATGGATTTTTGCGCATTTGGACTATTAAAACGAGCCATGGGAAGACTACGTCCTCGTTCATTGGATGGACTCTGGAAATGTTGTCAACGTTTAAGTCTTCCCGTTCTTCGCAGTAGTCTCCTGCAATGGAAACTGCGCTGCAGAGCGATAGCAGTATCTCATGGCCATCAAATAGAGCATGATCGTTGGTGGAGAAAGGGAATTTCTGGGAAATAGACCCGAATCCAAATCGTTACCATTACCATAGATTGTAAACAACCCTCCGTAATGGGGAATGAAGTTACATTGTCAGCAAAAAGGTTACCTCAAGATAACACTAAACAATCAATCAGTTTGACCAAAAAGTCTCCATGAATTTCTCTGCCAATCTCTCTTTCTTCTATTTGATTATTGGGAAGGTTCCATTCTGTGAAGGTAAAAAGAATGTTAGGATAAAGATGGAGTTCGTTTAAAATAATCCATAGATTAAGGCTTCTAAAGAATTTAAATTTTGTTTAACTACTTTAGCTAATATTTTATTTCTATTTTATTTTAGGAAGTGTCCTTACTTGATGTTCGCAAAGAAATTAATTTCTGCCGAAAAGTTGGAGTCCCAATAATAGGTGTGGTGGAAAATATGAGTGAATTTATTTGCCCCAAATGTAAGGTAAGCAAATATAAACATAATAATTCTGAGGTAGCTTAAAAATACTTTAATGTGTGTTAAGATTCACATTAATGAGAAAAAACAAACAGTAGAGAGATAGAGTTTACTAAAAACAAAAATAAATAGCAGAAATTCAAAATAAAATCCATAATAATATTTTATACCCAATTAGTACCTCCCTGGTCTAAAGCTTGGAATATCCCCTACTGTGCATCTGAGAAATTAAGGCTAGAACAAAAAAGTTTTTAAATGCATTTTAAGTTCAAATATGTCCATCTGTGGTAAAGAAAACACATAACTATATAATCTAGGAAGCTGAAATTTTAAGAAGTATATGTATCTTATCACAAGGAATTTCCCTTATGATTTCAAATAAGAAGGCAGTAGCAGAAAACTGCTGAGCTCAATTGTTATTAAAGTTCAAAATTTATGTTATATAATCATCACAATTTACTCCTGATACATCTTTTATTCATAATATTTCATCATCTCTGAGCAAGCTTAACTTCATCAGATGAAAAGAAAGGGATATCTTATCCCTCTTCTTAAAATTCATCATCTTTGAAAATGAACACTCTTAAATTCTTTATGTCTCTAGATATAATAATCTACACTCATTAACAAAAAAAAACGACGCACCTAGAAGGAGTTGTCCGATGGAGACAAAAATTGGTGGAGAGGAAGATTATGTACAGAATAGAAAATGATTAAAATTTCAGACAAATTGAATGATTTATTTCAGAGTTACAGAGTTATAAAGTAATGAGCTCAATAAGGTATTGACCTACCTCTACCCTGAATGCAAGCTGCCACACGACGTGGCATAGAGTGATAAAGCTCCCTGATGGTCTCCTGCGGTATTTCTTGCCAGATTTGCTCCAATTGTCGGGCTAGGTCATCCACATTCCCTGGTGGATGCAGTCGCCTTCCCATCATATCCCAGACATGGTCGATTGGAGAGAGATCTGGGGATCTGGCTGGCCAAGGAAGTGTTTCAGAAGCTGCAAGACAGGTCATAGCAACACGTGCCGTATGTGGTCTGGCATTATCTTGCTGAAGAATAAGGCCAGGGTACTGCAAAAGGAAGGGTAGCAAAACAGGTCTCAGAATGTCATCGACGCACCGCTGTGCTGTAAGTGTGCCGCTAATGATGACCAAAGGGGTCCGGCTATCAAGGGAAATGGCACCCCAGACCATAACTCCTGGTTAAGGGCCTGTGTGGCAATAGTGAAAGCAGGATCGGCACGCTGCCCTGGGTGTCTCCAGACACATCTGCGACGATCATCAGGACACAGTTGGAAGCGGGATTCGTCGCTAAACACTATACATCCCCAGTCAGCATCATTCTAACCGGATCGAGCCAAGCACCACTGTAATCTGGCCCGACGGTGTGCAGATGTGAGTGGCAGGTGGCGTAGTGATCGGTACGAGTGTTGATGTCGCTCTCTTAGCCATCTGTGAATGGTCATGGTGGGTCGCACGTCTGATGGTTGATAATGATGATTCAGGCGCTGTGACAGCTGATCTGATAATCACTCTATCCTCCCGCTCTGCTGTGGCCCTAGGTCAACTGCTACCTTCATGATGCTGAAATCTGCCATTGTCCACCCATTCCTGCCAGCATCTTCTAATCGCCGCATCACTTCAACCCATATGACGGCGATTCTCCGAATTGCCCAACCTGCCTCTTTCAATCCAATGATACGACCTCTTTCAAACTCTGACAGTTGCACGTAATGAGCTCGAATCCTGCGGCAAGGCATTTTTTCAGTCGTTGAAAGGTATCCTAACTCGCAATGCAACAGAAATTTTGACCATCAGATTGAGAATCGCTTCTTATATACACCTGCTGAGTGTGCAGTTCCGATGGGCTGTAGCTCTCGCTATTCATTTATTCATTAGACACCAAAGTTTAATCATTTGCATGGGTGGTCCCAATGTCTTTGCATACAAAATTTCATTACAATCGGACAACTCTTTCTAGGTGCGTCGTTTTTTTTGGTAATGAGTGTATACGATAATAGAAAACTTTAAAGTTATTTTTAATGTTTTCTATTATCATATAGGTTATTATATCTAGAAGACATAAAGAATTTAAGAGTGTTCATTTTCAAAGATGAGGAATTTTAAGAAGAGGATAAGATATCCCTTTCTTTTCATCTGATGAAGTCAAGCTTGCTCAGAGATGACGAAATATTATGAATAAAAGATGTAATAAGAGTAAATTGCGGTGTTTATATAATATAAATATTTATAAAGTTTTCTATTACAAAAATTTGGAGGAAGAAGAATAAAAAGCGTTAGATTCGCGGATGATTTGGCTATTTTAGCAGAGAGTGAGGAAGATTTACAACACTTGCTGAAAAGATTTAATGAAGCCTGTCTTAAATTTGGAATGGAAATCAACGCCAAGAAAACAAAAGTGCTGCGAGTTGCCAGAAATGCTGAAAATGTATGTATTAAATTAAATGGAGAAAAGGTGGAACAGGTCAAGCAATACAAATATTTGGGAAGCATAATACAGGAAGACGGCAGATGTAACTTAGATATTAGAGATCGAATTCGTAAGGGTAAATTTGCATTCTTTAACAGAAAAAACTTGTTCACAAATCAGATGGATATTGAATTAAGAAAAAGACTTATAAAATGTTACATTTGGAGTATATCCTTGTATGGTTCAGAAACTTGGACTCTGAGAAAGAGAGATGCTGGGATGCTAGAAGCATTTGAAATGTGGCTATGGAGGAGGATGGAGAAAATTAAATGGACAGACAAGGTGACTAATGACAAAGTTCTCGAAAAAATTGGGGAAGAGAGAAGTTTATTAAAGAACATTAGAAGAAGAAAAAAGAACTGGATTGGTCGTGTGCTGAGAGGTGAAAATCTCATGAAGGAAGTATTGGAGGGGAAGATTGAGGGAAAGAGACCAAGAGGAAGAAAGAGAAAAATGATCCTGGATGACCTATTGGTTACAAGTGGATATCAAGGCCTGAAAGAGGAGGCAAGAAATAGAACAACTTGGAGGAAGAGACATTGCTGACCTTATTTGCTGCTTGCCATTGGACCTGTCTACGACAGAACACTGATGATGATTACAAAAATTATGATAATTCAAAAATTATTTCTCTAGAAAGCTAAAATTATAATGATATATAAATGTTACCAAAGGTAATATCTTTATATAAACATCTTTCATATAGAGTAAAACCTCGTTAAGTCGTCACTCCGTTTAAGTCGTCGATTTCCTTTGTTCCCGACAAGGTCTCATACACAATAATGTAAAATGACCCTCCTTTACCCGTCACCAAATTTAATTCTACTCCGGATAACTCGTCACCCTCAAAAATGACCAAAAGCATTTTATTTCTCCATTTTGCCTGCCATCGTGTTGTCTTTTCAGCCCCGCCTCTTCACTTTAAGAAAGCCAAGTCTTTACGGGGAATTTTTGACCATGCCTGTCACTTCATTCCTGTTCTATCCCTTCAGAGGATTTGGGTTCTTGGAATCTTGCTGCTAATCGTTCAAAGCACACTTCTCGCTGCGACTCTGTCGAGTGTAGACGTTTTTCTTGACCGCTCCTGAGTGTGACTTCATTTCATAGCGAGTAAGCTCCGCTCTTAGGGCTATTTTTTCTCTTGCAATTTCGTTGTTCGATTACGTTTTTAATATGCCAGGGAAACGAAACCTCATTATCTTTTAAAGAAAAAAAAAGACTTAATTGCACTTTTTGAAAAATCAAAATGTTTCGAAAGCAGCTTTTGCCAAAGAACCCCATATTCCAAGGACTATATTAAACGATATTCTTTCATCGAAACAAGTAATTGAATAAGCTGACTGCAAAGACAAAAGAAAGAGAATGAGGAAATCGAAGTTTGACGAGATCGAGGAGGTTTTAGTTCGATGGCTAAAAATGCCAGATCGCAAAATGTGCCGATTTCTGCCATGATTCTCATGGAAATTGCTAAGGAGTTGAATAGTGAAGATTTCGGCGGCAGCAATGGTTAGGTTGGCTGGAACGTTTTAAAGACAGACATTGCCTTTCTTTTAAAACGATTAAAATTTGGTAACTATAAAAGTGGTTTTTTTTTTGTTTTTTTTTTTTTTTTATTTTCCACTCATTCATTTGCATGTATTGATTTCTGAAAATCTTGTTTTTCTCACCGAATCCTATAGTAATTCATGAAAATACTGTATTTGTGTTTTTTTTTCAAAAATTCCCACTCCGCTTAAGTCGTCAAAAATGTTTGGTCCCTTGAGTGACGACTTAACGAGGTTTTACTGTATCTTGTAAATAATTTACTAATTTACATAAGGTAATCCTTATGAAATGTAGAGGAAGGAGAATAGTTTCTTGTCCTCTGGTATCACCTGAAGAAGTCCTTTGCTAAGAAGGACGAAATATTGTGGGAATTAAAGGAGTGTTGTTATATTAATAGGATTTCTAGGAATAAAGATAATATCTGTTGATTTTGATGAAAATGGTTTACTATATCATTAGATTGACTTTAGCAAAATTTGGGACAATAATGCTAATGAAAACAATGTATATAAAGAATATCTAAACTGTTGTCTTATTTCTCAAAAGCATTTTAACACTTTCAGGTTGCACCTTCTGCTCCCCTGCTTTTCCGCACAGATCAGGCTATTTTCACACATTTCCAAAGTGCATGTATCATGTACTCAAGTATATTTGGAAATAGACTTTGGATCAGTGATAAAGAACTAATCTTGTCTTCAAAATGGTATATTAGATTTTATTGTTAATATTACAATAAACAATAAATTTATTTACAAAGAAGAGTAAAACTTGAGGAGAGAAAAAAAAAAGATATACAAGGATTCTCTATAAGGAAAAAAAAATATAGAATATTACAAAACAGAAAAAATATTACTAAATAAAGAGGAAAATGAAGGTAAAAAGCACTTACTTTTAGGGGGTTTAGCAAATGTGATGGGTGTTTTGCCCCCTTAATTCCTTTACTCCCCATGCTCCCACTTTGTATTCTCATCTTGTGTTGTCTCTTGTAGTACAGTCCATGAAGATGGAATGCTCACAGTATTCCGAAACTGTACGTTTACTACCATCCTTTTAATCCTGCTTATTCATTCATTTTACAATAGGAGCGTTTTTAAGCCTTCTTAATATTACTAAATATCCTGTAACAACATAGTGTAGAATTACTTTTCACTAACCAACATAATTTAATGTTGTATGATGCTCTCTAAAGCAATCTGGGAGTGTGCTAAAATTATATCCTCACACCACACCGAATTTCCTAAGCAATCCTCTTTCCTGGTTCATCAACAAACTCCATGTAGCAGTGTCTTTATGAATTAGTACAGATACATCCTTGCATGATAGCAACATAATTTTTAGGAAGGCATTGCTGCCCATAGAATCTATGTGCTGTGACCTGAAAGTGCTAATTAATGAACATATACTAATTTCTGAGATATTTTCATGTTTTCCCCCTCTTTATTTTTCTAGACTGTCAATAAGATTTTCCCACCTACTACAGGTGGAGGATCAAAAATGGCAGAAGATATGGATATCCCTTTCTTAGGCAGAATTCCTTTAGATCCTACAGTAGGTAAGGAGTAACAGTAACATTATAATTAAAAATAAAAACATTCTTCATTGGGAAAAAAAAACAAAACATAATGTTACAAATGAATATAAATATGTACAATTCAAATTCATTCTTATAAGACATTAGGAATTAAAAAAATCACTTCAGGACACACATAATGAGGATAAAAATAAATTATATTTATAACAATAAATAAATAAAAACCTGGATAGTTCCGGCCTGTTTTTAGGTCCACAAGGCCATCATCAACAGAATCATCATGAGGCATTCTGCTGAGGTTGGCCTTGTGGAGCTAAAAATAGGCGAAAACTGTCCAAAGTTTTGTTATAAATATTATTTATTTTTATCCTCATTATGTGTGTCCTGAAGTGATTTTTTTTTAATTCCTAAGATTTAAATTATCACGTGTTAAAAATTATTTTTAATGCTTATAAGATAAACTTAGAATAGATCTAATGTAATTTTTAACTCTATTATACAAAACTCTGAAGTAAAAGGATGGCTAGAACCAATTAAATGTAAATTAATTCATTGTCGATTGGTATTTTGACCTCTTTCCCTATTTTTTTCATCCAACAGCTACTTTTTTCTTTGGTCTCAAGCTAGAAAAAAGAATAAATTTTTGTTAGCAGTGAAAAAAATCAACAATAAGATCTCTTTGCCTCAGGTTTAAATCTTGCATATTGAAGCCAAATTTTTTCCCCATATTTAATTATTAAGTGAAATTTCTCTAATGAACTTGAAATTTACAGTTTGGTTCTAATAAAATAGTGATTACATAAGTCCCAAAAGTGAGTGAATAGGAACTAGATTGTTGTGACTATTGTAGACTAATTAATAAGTACAAAGTATTCACAAGAATACATGCAGCAGTTATTTGATATTTAGTGTACAGTATTATAATAACTTTGTGTTATAGTTAGAGATTTCAATTTAAATCTTCAAAAGGCCCTAAGATGTGAAGTCTTTTAACATCTGTTGACTGCAAAATGAATAAGTTAAATGTATACTATAGCATGTTTTTTTTATCATTGTTTAAAATCATTGATAGGTCTATTCCTAAATTTTTCATTCCATATGAACTCTTTTCAATGCTGTCATCTTTTGTTCCACAACAAGCTCTTTTTTTTTTTTTTTAGTGTGAATGCATTAACAGTGAAAGATTGCTGTATTCAATTATGTGCAGTAATTTTATTAAAGAAATGTATAATATGGAATAAAGTTACATTAGTTGAATGCAGTTGAAATCATTTGTATTAATCAAATTGTAAATATTGATTTGAAGTACAATACTTTTGATTCTGAATATACATTAGGATGTTTGGTGTACTTACATTTTGTCAAGTTTTTTTATTGATGTTGTATTTAATGTGAATTTTCTCATTTTTAGGGAAGAACTGTGATGAAGGGAAAAATTTCCTATCAGAGAATTTAGAGCTCCCTGTTGCCAAAGCATTCATTAGTATTGTAGATAGTAAGTAAATCTTATGATATATGTTTTGTTTTTTTTTACTTAACCATCAGTTGATTTAGTTATTTCTATCATTACCAACCTTTTTTGTTTTGATTAACAATCATGTTTTCAAGAAACATACCATTCTTTAGTTGAATTTACACAATCTTTTGTGTTCTTACAACACAAAGATCGTCATAATTTTTTCCTTCTCTGTGGGAAAGAATGTTTATAGTGGCTTGAAAGTGTGTTCAGGTTTAGGAATGATACTATCTGAAAACTAGGATTTTTTAAGAAATATCTTTTGTTTTTTTGCTTGTAAAATGTTGATATTATGTTTATTGTTTTGTTTGTGAGTTTAATGTGTCTATAACGCAGTTGAGTATTTTTGGAGATCCAGAGTTTTCTTTATTTTTGCAAGAAAATTCCAAAGTTATCCTAGCATTCCGATTACTGGATAACGGAACTTTTTGACTTATCAATAAAGATAGTCTTTACAGCAAAAACCAGGATCTTAAAGATAGTTCAGTTACCTTCTTTTCATTAACATGTGGTAAAAAAATACTCTATGAAAATTTCTCAGATTATTATTTATTTTTACTTTCTTTTTTTACTTTAGGGATTAAACAGTATTGCGAAAAAACAAGTTGAAGATCTGAATAACAGTGGAAATGCATAGAATCATGGACTTGTAAACAATTATTATTTAAATTGTTTTGATGACCTTTAGAAAAAATATTATGTGAAAAGGTTTCATCATTTGCACAATGTTAAAACAAAATGCAGTTATACTCCTACAAGTTAGGAAATCCAACAGCTAAAGCACAGTTAAGAAAAAAAAATTCATGGGTTTAGTGAATTTGATTATTCATTATCGTTATATTATTTTTTTAGTTGATTTTTTTTTTTGAGCTGAAGCACTATTTACAACCTAATAAAATTAGTTACAAATTGTTTCCTCATTCCTTCAACCTTATCTGTCTTAATGAATCTTTCTTGGCAATTGCAATTTTATTTGAAATTAAATAAAAAATAAAAAGTTTCTAATTCTTTTAATTATATTTTTCTTTATTTTTATGAAATTCTGATTATTCTGTTTCAGTTAAAACTATATTTTACATTGTTGATTATTTCTTATTTATTTCATTGTACACTTTAGATAAACCCTTTATGTAAGTCTATTAAATGTGAAACTTGCATTTTTTTATTTAATAGAACAAGTAAGAAAACAAATGTTAAGTTTTAATGACTTGGATTTTGGATACTCCAAAATGCCCAAGTCATTAAATCTTAATTTCAAATAAAATTGCAATATAGGAATATTTATCTTTTTATTTGATTGCAATGTTAGCTCAAGAACAAATTAATTCATCTTTAATAGATAAAGCAGGATATTTGTTAACTAGCCATCTTTTAAGTGACATAAAAAGTAATAATTTTATTGATGTTCTCTTATTTCTAAGTTATTGTTTATTTCAGTTTTACTTAACTACTTGTAATGTTGTGTAACCTTTAAGGATTCTTTGTATTTTTTTTTTAAAGTTTTGGACATTCTCAGTCGATACTTTAATAATTTTTTCTTATAATAGCTTTTAAAGAATGAGATCTATTAGCAGATATAAATGTATGTAAATTACAGTATTATTATGAATGAAAAAAAAAAGAAGTTGATATTTTTTTAAAATAAAATTCAATAAAACATACAGAAATGTGGTTGTTATTTAAGTTCTTTTAATCCAAAATAAATTCCTTAAAATTTGCATTCCTTTAAGCTAAGCACAATAATTCTTAAATAAAAATAAACACAATTCAGTTACGCTATTTCTGTATGATTCTGTAATATGATAGGATTGTTAACACATGAAATAATTCCAGCTTATCAACTGATGCTTTCTCTTAACAAAATCTTACATTTTATTTTTAAATATTACAACTTGAATGTATTGCATCTGTCCCAGCAATTATTCTCACATAAAAAAAGGGACCGATTAAGTATCTATGCTACAAAAAAATTATTTACATTTAAACTATAAATATTACTTTATATACACTGATCCTAAGAGATCTTTCTCAAAAGATCCTTTTTTGCTAAATGTTGAGATATTTACAATATAAATAAACATCATTTTATCTTTTTAAGTTCCATTTCTAACTCCATTTTTAAATATGCTTTTAAGACTGGATTCTTTATTTGTTCTATTGCCTCCATGGCCTTCTCTCCTCCATCATTGTAGTACAGTACTAGTTCCCTTGCATAATCCATCCAGACACAGTTGGGGCAGTTCTCATCACAACAAGTAGTGGGTGGTTCAGGTGCCTTACGGATTTTACTTCCATTATTATTAGATGGAACTACATCAGACAATGAGCAACGTCCACCTCTGATACATAGAGGATAGTAACATGATATCTAGAAAGAAAGAAAAACAGAAAGTCAGTATTTTACTGCTGCTGCCGTATTAACCTTTTAATGGAAAATAACTTGACATTTTGAAGAAATTTGTTCCCAAAATAAAAAAAAAATATATATATTCAATTTTGAAGAAATAAGTATCAGCCAACACACAAATAAATTTAAAAAATATAACTTTATACTTAAAGCAATAAATACTTATTTCTTCACTATGAATTACCGAGCACACGTAAAAACTTTTCCTTCATTATTCAATTTTAAACTACATAATGTATGTTAAGTACTTTTCTTTAATTAACAGAGGAAGATAATCAACAATTGAGAGAATGTAACCCTAAGCTAGTGTGGTAATTAAAGGAACAATCGTGGGAATGAATGTGGAGCCTCCGAAGCTAAAACAAGCAATAGTAAATTCATGGTCTCGCCCATTGATCGTAACTAAAGGAAATTCAATATTTATTTTGTCCCAGTAGTTCTAAGAGAAATCAGTAATTCAGTTATTAATGGCTGTTCCTCAACTATAAAGACGACTTGATACATCATCTGATTCATACTAATTTTACAGAAATTTAATGTTTCAAAAATAAAATAAAAATATAGACTATTTTATTTGTTTTGAAAGATATATATACTTGGTACTCCCATTTAGTTTTCTTTTTCTAAATTATAACATTTAAAAGTGCTACATAAAATTCTCTGGCTTCAAAAGTGTTTATATATCCTGTATTGAGTTCCTGACCTGTTTGCTTTTGGAAGAACTAGAAGATATTTAAATCTGGAATGATGTTCTTTGAAAGAATTAAATGCTATTTCAGCCTTTTTTTATTTAATTAGTTGGCAAATTTACGTGATTTCTCCAACTGATTTTTATATTAGTTCCTCTTCCTGAGATAACGAGTTACTAGGGATTAAAGCACTGGGTAAGCACTTCTATTCAGAAAATGATCAAGATAAAGAAATAAAAAACAGAATTATACAAGCAAAATTAAAATTCAATGAAATGAAGTCAATTTTATGCCAAAAGAAGCTCAATCTAGGGCCAAGGGAAAGTGTGTGGAAATGTTATATTTGGCCCATCCTTATATATGGCTGTGAATCTTGGACCCTCAGAACGGGAATCAGACAAAGATTGGAGGCATTTGAAATGTGGTCATTAAGAAGAATGTTAAAGTTGAACTAGCAGGACACCAAATGAAAGAATACTTTATCTGGCCAACTACCAAAGAGCTATTGACAAAGTTATACACCAAAGAAAACTTGCTTACTGTGGGCACATACTGAGAGACTTATGCCCTGGTGCACCAAACTCCAGTTAACTTTGATGACTGCTTTTTGGACGTAGCTAAAATTATTGGGGGGTGCTGCCTACGTTTTAAAAAAAAAATTTAGCCTTCGTTTTACAATTGTGTGAAAGGAAACAAACATGTATAAAAAGAAAATTTATTCAGAAACTTTATAAGTTTCTTTTTATACGTGTTTGTTTCCTTTCACACAATTTTAAAAACGAAGACTAACTTTTTTTTTTAAAAAAAACGTAGGCAGCACCCCCAACTAATTTTAGCTACGTCCAAAAAGCAGTCATCAAAGTTAACTGGAGTTTGGTGCACCTGGGCATTAAAATATGAAATACCTAAATTGACACTAGAGGGGAAGAGAGGCGTTGGGAGAAGAAAAAGATGGATGGATAATCTGCGTGATTGGACTGGACTCGACCACAGGACATCATACATGTCTCAAGAGATAGAGCTGTGGTACATGTTGATCGCCAACCTCCCTATGGGAGAAGGCACCTAAAGAAGGGATTAAAAGAAAAAGTCATCACTTACGAACTAAAAAAAAAAAGTTTTCAATCGTCGGTAGTTATACTTTCTTATTAAAACTAGGTTTGGTAAAGATTGTATTCGATAAAGTAATCGCGTAAATCCTGGAAAGTAAGACCATTCTTAGAAACCTGACAAAACATAAACGTGTTAATTCAAGAACAGCTGAAAATAAAATAAAGGTAAGATCATAGTCAAATTTTCACTTCCATAGCAAATAAGTTACTCCTAAAGATAATTTGTAAAATAAAAATCTAATTACACTTGTAAATAATCTTCTCCACATTGACAGAAAGACCTTATTGGACTGTGGGAGAAATGTTTTAAATTGTTGTCTGTCAAAAGTTATTCATTGTTTTGGAAAAGAAGTTAATTTAGGAAGTGCCGGTTTCACATCTATTATGAAAACTAATGGCGCTTCTAAAGTTAAAAAAAAGTTGACCACCAGGGGCATACTGTGGAACTGAGTTATTGCTGGTAAATTATGTTGAATTATTATATAATTTTTTAAATACATGTAGTATTTATTATTTAAGCGATAACCTAAAAATTATTATTATTATTGGATGTCTTTTTTTTTTTTTTTTTTTTTTTAAAGGTTATAGTTTCTGCACATCACCGCTAGGGGATATACGAGAAGCACATGGCAGAGCTTTAAAAATAGAAATCTGTTTTCGTTTTGGAATAATCTTGGTGTGTTGAAAATTTCTAGTGGGATCTTAACGATTCCATTATTTAATATTTGAAAACATACACAATGCGCCACAGAAGAACAGAAAAAAGCAAGAAACACGCGAAGCTTAAATCCGTTGATCCTTTTTATACTGGAAATAGACGATGGTTCTTGGATAAGTAAGTGAAGAAAAGAAATGGGGAATTAGTTTAATTATTTAAACAGTAAAAGAAAATCAATTTATATTTCATAAATATCGCAAGATGTATAGAAAGATAAACTATCTGCGATAAGAAGCTACAAAATTAATTATAAACACCCAGACTGCAAAGCCAACACTCAATATTGACAGTAAGAGAGAGATGCCAAAATAAATGTTGTATTTGTTGCATGATGCATTTCGAATTAGAATTGTCTAACATCAAAAAGTTATCAAGTCTTCAAAGAGCTATATAAAGCCGAAATATGAGTATTAACTGATTTCTTAATAAATGCTGCTTTCAGTTTTCCTGAATCAACTTCGAGCTTGTGCTTTAGATAAATACAGATATTTGATAGAAATTGTAGTTTCATCGTGTCAGTATTATTAACATTTAATCTTGTGTTTTTTTTTTACATTTAATTCACTTGCAACTTTTCTCTTTGATTTACTACATGCCAATTTATTTTGTTTTGTAGAAAATTAACAGGAAAAAGTTTTTTTTTTAAAAAAATCATCATTTTGATTAAACCCGTAATTATTTTATTTTTAAATATTTAAGCGTCCGAATTTTCATTTAGATATTGAACACCCCCAACCTCATTTAGTCAACTCTCCCTCCCCCGAAATGATCAGAAAATTGAAAAAAAAAATATAAGAAATTATGGGATAGCTAATCCATATTAATTAGCACCCCCCTCACAAATAACTATCCCCTAATTATAGATAAATGACGCTACATTTCCATCAACGAATCAGACACTTGTGATACTAGGAAATTAAAGTTTGTACTTCATCGTTAAATGCTTTCAATAAAAGTACTGATCCCTGTGCTTCTGAAAAACATTATTAGCAAATTTGAAACCGAATAGCTTAGCACAACAATAGTTAAAGAATTCATAGCTAAAATAGCCCAGTTACTTGTAAAGCTTGTTTTTAATGGCATTTTAAAATCCTTGAATCAGTTTTTTTTTTTTAAAAAAACAAACAGTAAAATTCAATATATATTAATATATCATAATTTTGATCATTCTTGCCATCCAGTGTTGTTTCACTTAGTTCCCACACTGAACAGGTTTATGGGAAATATTTATATTAAGTAGTAATAATAATAATCAGTTAAATAATAAAACTCTAGAAAATTAATGACTTCAAAGTTAATTTTGCATTTCCATTGCTTATTGAAAAACCTAAGAGTTCAGGACCTTTAAATTCTTAAAGTTTGTGATAGTTTGAAAAGCAGTTGAATTGAATGGTTAGGTACATGATTTTGGAATCATTCCCTCTCTTTAAATCTTTTCTTAAAAAAGAAAAAAAAAAAAAAATCCTCTTGTCCCACTTTAGGAGATTCTTTTACAGATAGTAAGTTATGTAAGAAGTATAATTGTGTATAAAGGAATTCTTACTGAAGTATGTATTTCATAAAAAAAAAAAAAACTCTATTGGGCTTTAGCATGTATTTCAGTGACTGCAAATTGTAAGATTTTATCTTCTAACTGCATTACTTCATTGATCAAAGTTACTTGTTTCTTCATTTTAAAAAGTATTCATATTCAGGCTAATTTTATAAAATGCTCTAATTAATTCAATGAAGAACAGCAACAAATTGAAATAACAATTGTTTCAAGTTATTTAATGCAAAAATAAACAGCATTTTGAGTACAAAGAAAACTTTGCAATTATATTCAGTTCTTATACTGGCAATTGGACATTATAGCAGAAAATCAAATAAACTTTTTTATGTTTTTATAGTATTTCTGGTAGTAAGTTCATTATTCGTCTTTTGTATTTAAAGTGCCATACCTTTTCTGTTAAATATCAGATATATTCAATTAATGGTATCTTGTTGTAATGTAAACAAGTGTAGGGCCATCCTTACACCAGGTGCCAACTTGCTCTGACATCTTATTATTAAGATATTATACAGTCCACAAAACTTCTTTGTAGGTGTATGGATGAGGCCCTGAGCAAAGTAGTTACAAAATAAAAATATTCAGTTATTAAATGTAATGTCTAAATATTAAAAATGTACAATTGATCAGTTCAAAAACACATTCTTACTATCTAGCTTTAAGTAACTTTACTTTGACTTTGTTTACATTAGGACTGCTGATCGTGCTAATGCACGTCCTAAAGACATTAATGCACAGGAAGTACCGAGGCGATTACAGGAACTAATGAAAGTGAAGCAGATGGTCAAGAAGGGTCTCCTTGTTAAGAAGAAGAAAAAGAAAAAACATGATCATGAATTTGGTGGTAGGTTACTTCAAATATCTCTTGTCTTTTTGTAAGGAAAGCAGAGAAAAAAAAATGGGGATGCTGTTATTTCAGTATAAATTTTTAATGTCATGTTTATTAATGCATTCTAGCATTTATTAGGTTATGGCAGTGATTGATTTGTTTTTGTTGGGTAAATAGAAAAGTCTAGACTATAATTTTAGCATTTCCAAAATTCCCAGTAGCTTTTATTGATAAAATCAAGAGATACATATAACCATTATTAGATACAAATAATGTACTTATGTCTTGACTGAAATGTTTCTGTAAGTTTGAATACTTAACTCTTTAACAGTTCATTTATTTTGCTGTTTATATATCTTTGGAATAACCGAGGATAAAAATTCCATATTTCATGCTGATGTTTTCAGTTAAATATTCTTTCGTGTCAGTTACAATTTCTAATCTGTGCACTAATTTTTCTTGTTGATTCAAAACCATTCGCCTTGTCTGATAGATGTGGCATCAGATACAGATTTCATTGTAAATGCAGATGTATTTGCTGTGAGCAAATTGCAGGAGATGAAATCTTTTCCATGGGGAAATTTTTTCCAGTCTTAGTTGGAGAACTGTTTAAACAATAAGTCTGACATGGAAATTCCCATGAAACAGGAAGTTATTTTGGCACCAAACAATGAAGCCATTGTGAAGTATGTAAGTTTTTAGTAATAGAAATAGTATATCATATTAGAAAGATTTCTATGATTAATAGTGTATGTTTATCACTTGTTTGGAATTTATAATAACATCCTAGCACTTGAGATTTTTATTTTTTAATCATTTAAAAAAATTCTCCAAATTCTCTTCTTCATAATTTTATTTGAAATATTTAAAATAATAATAATAATAATTTTTTAAATCATTGCTGCCAAGCTTATTCTTAATTCTGTTTATGACATGCCTATATTATTGACTTGAAAAAAGGAATATGTACAGTTCCTGAAAATTTGTCTCCCTTATTAGTATTTTAATAAATATTTTAATACTAATGTAATGTATGGAAGAGTGTGTTTCTATCTAATATTTTTGATATGGAAAGGAAGAAGATTGTTGAAGAATTTGGATTATTATTATTATTATTATTATTATTATCTTTAAGAAATTAATCATAGACTGATAGTTGGATGGGGCTTATGAAAAACTAGACAAGTTAATATGGAAGGATGTATATGAAATTGTCTACTGAAAACTATGTAATTTTGTAAGAAAAGCAGATTTGAACTGAATTTTCCTTTTTCTTTTCTAATTAGTATCCAACGACCCAATTGGGCCAGATTTACCAGGAATGAAAAGACCTCTAAAACCTATCCCTAAGTTCCGGAAGAAGAAAGGCGAAAAAGACTATTCTTTCATGAATCGTGTACATCAAATGACGAATGTAAGTTATTTTTATCTTTATACTATAACTTACTATACTAATAATTAAAATAAAACTTTGCATTTCTCACATTGAATTGTAATGCTTAAAGATGTAAATTCTGTAGTTGTAAGAAACTCAATAAACAGCTATTGTATATTAACCAAATTTATATAATTTTTTAAATCCTACAATTCTTGAGGTATTTATGAAAACCCAAACACTAGTAAATAATATCTTTATTAAAACTTTCATAAAGTTTGTTAGCAATTAATAATATTTCATTATGTAATTTATTTCCTGTTTCCAGATGTAAGGATCTTCTTCTGTTTAGGTTAAAATTAAGTAACTGAAGTGTATTGTCAGAATAAATGAAACATTCTACTGAATTTACCATATAAACATAAGTTTCAATTACTTATTATTGACTCAATCAAAGCCGTTCTGTTCTTTTTTTATTTATATAAATATATAGGTTTAGCTTTGTTTCTTACTGAACTTTGATTACTTAGATTGTCCAATGTTTTTCACTTTAAGCAAAATGCTTATCTATTATCCTAATAGTATTTCAATGCATTTCAAAATTATTACTTTCGTTGTTGATGAATAACCTTCTTACAAGATAGAATGCTCTTTGGATTTTTTCTACCATGTAGGCCGTCCAGTTATAGAAGTATTACAATCTGTTCTTCCATTGGGGAAATTTCTGCGATATGTGCTACCACACATGAGAATTAACAGAAACAAGATCTAATGTCATCAGAACAGATCTTTTATCTTACATTTCTGTCAGGAAACCTGTCATAGGCATTATTCTACTGTATGTTTTGCTAGAATCATTGTTCTTCTGTAGATTCAAAGAATGAAATTGAAATAGAGCAAATTCTAGTCTGATGAATGTTCTTTTACAATTCAAACAAAAACCAAGCAAGAAAAGAAAAAGAGATTTAAATTAGAGCAGTGGTCATCTCTCCCAACTTCTGCTTTAACTGAATCAGGGATCATTGTAACTGTCCAAGGAAGGAGATAAACCTTTCAAAACTTTTTCTTTTGCACATATTTATTCTATACAATAGAATTTAAAAGTTTTTTCTAAGACTTGGAAATAACTTTTTTTTCTAGTATACTTAAAGCTTTAAATTCTTCGTCTTTTGTACCTTGAATGGATGTTGAACTTTCTCCAGGGCTTCGATTGTTTCTGTCTTGTTGGGAGGGGTTTGATCTATATTCTCGACATCGCTATCCTCACTTGAACTGTTTTGATTTTCTTCCAAAAATTCAGATGTCAAAGCTTTTACAGTCGCTTGTGAGCAGATTGCGATGTCGTTATCAATGTTGACAAACGCATTAACGTCATTGACGCTGCACCCTTTTTCATTTGCGATTTGCAGCAAAGTCTCTAATCGCAAATTAGGGGGTCGATGATGTCTTCTCTGAGGATTTCTTCTGATTCTGCATTTGCTATGAACCCTGCATGTCGGAAACAATTCGAAACACTTTGTAATGAAACAGAACTCCCAACTTTTGTGTACATAGTTAATTGCATCTAAAACCGAAACTTCTAGCTTTTCGTTACTATCCAATGCTTTTATCATGTCCTTTACAAGCATTTTTTTTGTACTTTCGTTTAAAGTCAAGAATTATCCCTTTATCTAAAGGCTGAAGAAGTGCAGCTATATTTGGACGAAGAAAAACAATTTCGATCGCTTTTAAATTTTCGGATTGATTGTTCGTGGTCCGGTTATCGACAGTGATGGCAACATATCTTTTCTGACACAAAATCTGAGAATCCAGTTTACGAATATGTCATTCCCAAATTGTTGTAGTCATCCATGCATTTGAATTTGCTTCATATTCAACTGGCAGGGATTTAACGTTTTTAAAGCAGCGTGGCTTTTTGCTTTTGCCTATCACAAGTGGTTTAAGTTTATCATTTCCACTCATATTAGCTCCAAGCAGAAGTGTCAGGCGTTGTTTGCTTGCTTTTCCAGAAGTGCACTTTTCACCCTTAAATGATAGAATTTTATCAAGCAAAAGACGGTAAAATAAGCCTGTTTCATCCAAATTAAATACATTTGATGCATCAAACCTAGATAAAATGTCCTTGAAACACTGTTCTTCCAGTCTTCTATAGCATTGCTGCTTCTCCGCTAATCGTTTTAAAAGAAAGGCAGTGTCTGTCTTTGAAACGTTCCGGCCAACCATTGCTGCTGCCGAAATCTTCAATGTTCTTAGCAATTTCGATGACTTTTTCTTTGAGAATCGCGGCAGAAATCAGCACATTTTGCGATCTGGCATGTTTTAGCCATCGAACTCGTGATAATAAGATCTCTTGTCACTTTTTGAAATTTTCTGGCAAAATGCTAAAAAAATTGTTATTTCCATAGCCGCTGGTCTTAAACCTAGATATTATCAATCGAGAAAACAGGTAAAAGTGATCGATGAGTCCTATGCTGATAGAGCAGGCACTGAGAACCTCAGAGCTAGTTTTCGCGCCATACAATTTTCTGATCACTTAGCAGTGCTCAGTACTGTAAGCTGCTCGCTAAGCCGGATTTTCAGAATGGGGGCCCAATATATGGTTTATTACGGCACATAGTAGTAAGGGAATTAAAAAGTAGAAATTATGAGTGAATTATTTAAGATACTATCATAATCTTTAGCAAGCCTGTTTTTAAATAAATAAAAAAAAAATGTTTTTTTTTTTTGTTTTTTTTTGAGGAGGGGAAGGGTGATCTCCAGCCTAATAGCCGTTATATGGTAATGCTACAAAAGGTGAATGATCATTTTCACTTGAAATTTTGGGAATGAAATTGTAAGAGAACAAGCTCAAATGGTAGCTAAATAAACCTCTTTGTAAAGGTTTTTCTTTATTGTTTACTTTTTGATTTTTGCTAATCTTATTCTTTTCCTATTAAGAAAATAGGAAAATACATTTCCTATTTTATTTACATTTTATTTAAATATCTTTTAATTTTAGGACCTGATCAATAAAACAAAGGAAGAGGATAAATTGGGAGTTGATATTATTGAACATCCTGGAGGCAAAGTTGAAATTAAGAAAAGGAAACTAGAAGATCTGGAGCCAGAAAGAAATTTAGAGAAGAAAGATTCTAAAGAAACGTCTAAGTATTATTCCTTTTTTTCTTTCTTTCTTTTTTTTTTTTAAACTTTCTTCTAATAGTTATTAAAAGACTATAATAAAACCTGACTGGGGAGAAAAAAAAAAGGCAAAGAGGAATTAGACCTGATACATGGGTTCATCTTGGCTACTTGGCAAGGAAATTCTGAAGTTTTCTCAAAGGATAGTGCAAAAGGAATGCATAGAATTATATTAGAGAAGAGGTACAGAACAGTTCCACTTAAACAGAGCCTTCTGAAAAAGAAAATGCTATGAGAAATAGTCGTTCATTTTAAGAAAAATAGACAAAGTAGATCTTTAGTCAGTTAACCAAAAGAGATATTTTCTTGGCCAAAACAATACCTCATAGGTACTAACAAATATACTTTAAGAAAAGCATGAGTGGCCCCAAGCAGCCATAACAACAGATTGCAGAGATTTTAATTAGTTCTTTCTGCACAAGCCCATGTAACAGAATCTAGCGTCAATGAAGGACTTAAAAGCAAACCCTTTATCCAAGACAGGAAGAAACATGTAACTTATCATCACCGAATGCAAAAAGTAATAATATGCTGAGAAATGGCCCTTCAATATACTTGCACGAAATTGGTAAATAAAGAAAATCATGTATTAGTTATCAATCGTAAAATAACACTAAACTCATCAGTGAAAGGATATAAAAAAAATATTTTTAATGTTCGTATGTAGGGATGTCATTAAAACACAAGAAAACAACTAGGGGTTTTCATTGTTTTTTTTTTTTGTTTTTTTTTTTCCAGTCAAGTTTTTATGTCAATTGTTTTGATTTCCACATGCTAGTAATTTTAATATGAAATCCCTAAAAGGTTCTGAATGCCTACCTAGGTCAAGCAAAAGTTAGAATAATTAAATAACAAAAAGAAGCAAATTAAAATGGAATTAGATGGGTAAATTATTAGTGAAAAAGTGATGAAGATGTAGAACATACAACAGCTTTAGGAAGAAAGCTATAGCAGTGAAGCGTACTGCACTGCATATAGCTAAGCTTTCAATTAAAAAAAATTAAATAAGTAAGTTTTATTTTTCAAAATAATGAAATCTTGCTGGCTTATTTTGCTTCATTTAATTTTGAAATATTTGTATTAAACAACGAATGAAGACAATGATTTACATTGATTTGTTGATAGATAAAGAAAAAGAAATCTTACAATGATAGTTTCAAAATATAACTTTCTTTTAAACCATTTTAAGTATGTTATTTTAACTGACGTGCTGTGCTGTGAATTCTGTCAATATTGACTTCATTTCTGAGCAGTGTAAAATAATAACGAGCCCTCATTGAATGCCTTTCTTAATCTTATTCGAAACTGTTTGATCTTTGTTTGTAATCTCAGTATGGTTTCATCTGGAGTAGGTTTAGAAAAATTTCATTTATAGTAAGTTGCATTTGTAATAATCTTCGAGAATTGACATTTATGTGTAAGTTATTGAGATATGTTTATTATGCCTAGTTTACAGTATAAGCTTTAAAATGAAGATAGATGAGTGAAGATTAACAACAGGCAGGGCTCATGCTTATTATTTAACTAGCCAGCTACCGTTGCTTTGCTCCGGAAGCATTGCATATGTAACATAACAAAACGCTTTATTTATTTAACAAATTACTATCGAAATCGGAGATTTTATGACTTCTCAGTCCTTGGGTGGTCTTCTCCACACCCCTAACACTTCCAACCTTCTGTATTTGGTAAAACATGACGTGATCATTACAACGTATTAATTAACCATATCGTATATTTATCACCATATACTTCGCATAATAGAATCCCTGTTCTTCGCATGGTCTATAATGATATGGATGAGAAAGAAATTGAAATTGTAAGATCACTTTAAAATGGCAAGGGAAAGCATCGCAGACCGCTTAACTTAGGTGTATTTCGGGTTGCCACCATACACTTCATGGTCATCCTCCAACCCACCAAAAATTTGAAAAGTTTATTTTTATACTTTTTACATTTCAAGTTTGTAGCATGTTGGGAAGTAAGCTAAACATTTCAAACAGACCCACACATACTTCTCCACAAATTTCCCTAAATAGAAATTATAGATATCTATTTTAATTAGATCTATTTAAAACCTAAACCTTTCAGATGCAAGCATGAAATTTTTAGTAAATGAATTGAAGAAACCGTATCCAAGCTTTAAGGAAAAGTATTTTAATAGCCCATAGTAACTTCTGGAGCCATCCTAAGCTTTTGTTTTGTTCTATTTTTAAAAGATAATTTCTCCTATAACTTTTAAACATAGTTGATAGTTCTATTACTTGGTACAACATGATAGTGGTCACAGTTCTGTAGTGTGGTACTCATTGCCATTGTTGGTTCTTTTTACCTGTCCTTAACATTCAGTTAAGAAAAATAAAAAAAAAAAAAAAAAAAAGGTCTTTGGAAGAACCTGAATTTATCACATCTGGTAAAACATTTCGAGTTGGGTATATTTTCTGAAATTCAGATTATCAACAGAACATCTGTCTCAGGTCCTTGATTTAATTTTAAGGCACTACTCATGAATTTAGAAAGGAAGATTTAGAGTATATATTTACAATTTTGTAGCTTTTATCCTGAAAACCTATCAGGATAAAAAGTTTCCTATCCTTTTATCCTAGAACTACTAGATAGATTTTTTTTTTTTTTTATCATTGTTGTAATTTCCCAAATCATTGTTGTCCCCCCTCTCTTTCATTGCCGTTCATTAATATATTCGATTTACAATCACTACAGCAATGGTTTTTTTAATATACTCATGTTTATGAAAATTTCAGCACCATGAGGGAACCATCAGAATGGAAGGAAATTTATTACACACATTACTAATAGTGATACAAACAAACGATTAAAGTTGCAGAGCAATGCAACAACAGTACTTGCAAAAAATCAATATGGTGTAAAGCCTCCACGAGCTGCAATAAGAGCTGCTGTATGCTGTGACATCAAATCAAACAGGCCTTGGATGAATTCCTGGGGTATCACCTACCAGGCTGCTTCTATCCAAGTCCACAGTTCATCGGTATTGGCTGCTGAATGACAATGACGGGCTAGTTGCCATGTGACTGTATGCCAGACATATTCAATAAGTGACATATCGGGCGAACATGCAGGCCAGGGAAGAAGGAGTATCTGCCTTGCTTCGAAGATGGCCTGGACATTTCTGGCAACATGTGGTTGGGCGTTGTCTTGTTGGAATATGGCTTCAGGAGTGTGCTGAAGAAAGGGTACGACTTCAGCCTCCACAACTTCTCTGATGTAGCGGTTGCTGTTGAGAGTACCCACAATTCGTAGCAGACAAGATCGCCTATGGTACCCAATGTGCTCCACAAACCATCATACCTATCGTTCGTGCAGTCTGGCTCTGGACAATGAAGTCTGGAAGATGGCGTTCAACTTGATATTGTCTAAAGCGCATTTCACATGGATCCGAAAATTGGACGGCGGATCTAAAAATCGGATGTATTCTATATCACATGGCCACGAAATTCTCTCCAATGTCGTCTATAGGAACGATTTGAATGTTAAAATTTTATCGCAGGCACGTCCAAATGGAATGGTCGTCCTTGTCACGTAGTATGAATGACGGTTTTCTGAACCAATCAGTGATGAGATTTCCTGTAACCCCATCATCCTCTGCGAAAGCAAACTGCAGGAATCATTCATTGGAAACATGGTGTGTATCGGATTCTTTTCAATGAGGAGCTGATATCCTAAGTTGAAAGAATACTGTACAACTCTCAGAATTTTTAACAATATAATGTACTTTTGGATAGTATTTATAAAATAAGAACGCACAATTGGAGCTTCCATTTTCAGTTGTTTTCTTCGCTTCACGCCAAAGAAAGTACTTTCCGCTTCCATTTCAGACCAGATATTAACATCATTTCCTGCGAAAAATTATCTACAATTTCGGAGTCATGTGCAATGGCCTTCGAAAACCACAAAGAAGACAACCCAAGCGATGAATTCATCGTCTGATTTTTGGATCCATGTGAAATGTGATCAATGCATATGCAGCCAGTATTGTAATCCGAGTTGAGGCGGTACTCATCTGAAAACATGACATGGTGACAATCTGCAGGCCAGTAAGTGTGTTCGTGAGCCCATTGTAGCCTGAGGTGACAAGGGTTCAGGACCAAGGGAATCCTCCGCAAAGGAATTCATTCACACAGTCGAACTGTGGAACCACAAAATAGACTTGTTGCAGTGTTCCAATGTTGTGGTAACACTCAAGAAGAAGTTGAACGGTTCGTTACTGTCATGCGGATGAGGTGTCTATCATCCTGTGGTGTCGTCACATTTTGTGGTCCATTTCCAGATTTTCGATTCGTCCTGTTCTCATCAGTCCACTGCTTCCACACTCGCATTCGCTGTCATGGCATTATGCCCCATATGAGCAGCAATTTTGCAGCATGAAAATCTTCCTTCACACAAGCTGATCATTTGGGTCCATTCATATTCTGTAGCTTGGTTATAAGGCACCCTTTGATGTCAACGAGGCATACTGACTCCAGTAGGCAAGTGTAGAGCTCATTGATGATGAAAACTCCTTGCTGGATCACAACAGTCCTCTACTTATACGCTCTTACACAACAGTTCAGAGCGTGCTGCTGAGTCTAGGCATGTGCAATCATTCCCAAATTTTAATTATTTGCATATCATACCCTGCTTAACATTTCCTGTAAGTTTCATGATGTTGCAGTTTTCACAAACATGAGTGTATGTAGTTATTTTTAATTAATACTTCTTTCATTAATTCTGTGAAAGAGTTTAATAGATTGATTCAGAAATGTAGAAGAGACTTGTATAGATTTAATTACAACTTTCTCCATATATTATGTAATTTAGAAGATTCAAGTAGTCATTAAAATGTACATTTCAGGAAGAAATTGAAAAGAATGAATAAAAAGAAACTAAAGTTGGAGAAGATGAAAGAAAAGAGGAGAGAAAAGCAAAGTGATGATTTCAGTCATTTGAAAGGTAATAGAATTTTTATTCATTTATTATAAGATAAATTTAAAACAGTAGATTTCAGTACACAAAGTAAGAGGATAAAAGTAAGAAAATTTGTACAGTTTCCATCTTATAAAACAACTTTTACAAGTCCTGTCCCAGTTACTTCAAGCGTTAATCCATTGATGCATTAATTCCATTTATTACTTTCGTGTATTTAAATTTCTTCACTGCCTGCGAATTGTAATGCTTAATTATTTTTTGATGCCAACAGATGAAGTGAAATTTGGAGAAGTTGTACAGCAGCCTCCAAACTTGAATGTGATTCCCAAGAAGGCCAGTCAGAGACCATCAGTATCTAAGGTAATATTTTTTTTTTCAAGCTGATAAATGAACAGGTAATTTAGATAAACCCAAATCCCGTCCTGTATATATTACCACACAAGAATGTTACATTGCTTACTGAGAAATTGAAGAGATTATCTCATTCATAATTTCTTTCTGTAAGCTTTCTAATTATGGTTTAACTAAGTCATATCATGTAACTATTTATACACTAAGCACTTACAATTCTTTCAGTCTTATTGGGAATTGCTTTGAGCATTCTCAATGATAATCAGATAAATAGGACAGTGAAGCTGCTCTTTATAATGGGCCAATTTTTTGTTATTAGCAATCTAAAAATGATAATCATGATGACCCTTCAAAATTAAAGAACAAAAAATAAAAACAACAATAAATGAGATATACAAAGACCTTGGGCGTCACAATTAACACCTCAAAAGATATTTGTCTACAAAAAAAAAGAAAAAGACAAAAATAAGGAAAACAAAACCCTCTAAAGGATGAACGAAAAGCCACAAAAATAATCGTAATAAAATTAAATGCCTTTTTGGGTTAAGCTGAGACTCTGAGACGGCCGTTTTGAGCTTCTTGTACTCTTGTCAGTCAGGGCTACTCAGCCAGTGCAAAACCCAAAAAGGCATATTCCACATATATTGTTGTTTTTATTTTTTGGTTCTTTAGTTTTAAGGGGTCATTATGATTACCATCTTTAGATTACTCTTTCCCTCGTATGCCTTTTTTGGGTTTTGCACTGGCTGAGTAACCCTGGCTGACAAGAGCACAAGAAGCTCAAAACGGCCGTCTCCTCTTAATCCAAAAAGACATTTAATTTTTGATATTTGTGTTTAGTATTTTACTTGAAAGAAAATATTAATTGTAATAACTACATTTACAGTTACTATTGTCTTTTGTGATACAATAGACCTTAGGTCGAGGTGCTAAGTATATTTACCACCCATCTTCTACATTCTACTATTGATGTGATTTTTTTTTTAATTTTGAAAGACTGTAAATTATGAAGAAGATAAAAAATTGTTATTTCTTTGTAAATAACATCGTTTACTAATACTTACATTTTACAATCATAAATAAAACATAAAGAACACTTTTTCAAGCCTTTTAATCTTATGGGAAAAGGGAATACCTCCCTCCTTCCCAAACACCTACGTAATAAAACACAATCAAGAATTCTGAAAAAAATGTGAAACAATAAACAAAATTTTTAAAACGTGAAATAAACAAAAATGTAAAGTACGATAGTGTTCACGGTTTCATGCTCAAATTGTTCAAATAATTGTCTTTAGATTTTTAAATTCATGTATTCTTTTTTTATTAAAAATGTCTAGTCCTAATTTAAAATAAAATCAT
>JAFIDM010073061.1:0-14672 GCA_023159025.1 Thereuonema tuberculata
TGTTAGTTTTCCTTTGAAATCCAATAGTTGTTTTCTCTGATTTTTATTGTCTTAAGTAAAATTATTGCTTTTGGTTTTGATATTCATTTCGAAAGAATTGCTGTCGATTGACTGTTGGGAGGAGATTGACTTCACTCTCTGAAGATTGTTAGTTTTCCTTTGAAATCCAATAGTTGTTTTCTCTGATTTTTATTGTCTTAAGTAAAATTATTGCTGTTGGTTTTGATATTCATTTCGAAAGAATTGCTGTCGATTAACTGTTGGGAGGAGACTGACTTCACTGTCTGAAGATTGTTTGTTTTCCGTTGAAATCCAATAGTTGTTTTCTCTGATTTTTATTGTATTACGTTAGTTATATCTTCAACGACTAGTTTTGACTGATCTGAAGAAGGTATCAGAGTAAAGTAAAATTATTTCTCTTTGTTTTGATGCTGATTTAATACGTAAAAGTTTTCAATTCTGTGTATATCTTCTGAAATGATTAAAAGTTCTTAATTATCGCAGTAAGAAAGAAGTTATATTAATTATAAACTAGTCATCCATCTATTTTTTTAAAAAAAATAATGTTTTCAGATGATTTGTTTGAGATCCTTTAGGTTTTGAACCCTATTTTTGGTAATAAGTAAGAGGCGAAATATTATGAAGATTAAAGAAAGTTTTTTTCGTCCGCTTTTTCGACACATATTTGAGGGTGAACAAGTTAAAACAAAAAAATACTAAAAAATAAAAACGTTAACAAATCCTCTATTAAAGACGTTTCAAAACCTCGCAGGGGCAGGTTCTTCTTCATATAAAATTAACAACATTTAAAAGTCTTAAGATATCCCCTACCTTCAGCTGTCCATCTCTGACAGGGATTCGTCAATGACTGTCCCAAAAATTTACGAGATCCGGAAGTTTCATGTTACCGGCACCCCTGTTGATAAGCATTGGAAGCTTTTTGAATCTGTCACGAACATATTCGTGCCCCGCGATCCGCACATACCCCTTTCCATCTTTCTTTCTTGATAATATTTCTAATCACATTTTTCTTTTCCTTTTCTGATCATTTCTAACTTTCCACATTTCTCTCTCGTCGTTTCTCAGTCTTGGCGTCTGTAAGACTGCAAGTTCCCGCTAGCTCGGCACCAAGATACCTTACACAATAGTTTAATGACCTTGGGAGAGACTCGTGTAAGTTTCACCTCAAATTACACAATGTCCACATTACCATATCGCCCATTGTTTCGGGAACTAAAAATATGTTTTCCATCCTTCCCCTTTTGTAAACTGCTTCAGAAATACTCTCTCAACTGGGGGAACAAAGGGCCTGATGTCACAACAACGAGTGGTGTGCCAGAAGCGACGGTGGGGACAGAAATGTCTCGCCACCCCTGCCAGGAATATAATGGCGACCTGCGAGAGGAAACTGGATAGTATCTGAGAAGCAGCGGCCGAGAGCAGGAAGCGAGGTTTGGGGAAGACGACATGGTTCCCGCGGCCAGCGGCTCCAGTCGTCAAGAACCCCACCCGCATTCACCTTGCTCGAGTTAATGCACGACGGAAACGAGCAGCGTTAGAGAAGGCGACGCGCAGGTGGGACGATCCGAGTACACGCGGCAAGCAGTACCGGGCGTCGCAGAAACCTGCTTGTCTTCACCTTAGCCTGGCGCTCACCCCTTAAGGAAAGTCGGCAGATTTCCTTGTGCGAAAAGGCAAGCATCTGAGAAGACATCGCGGATTCGAGTTGAGATGAGATTCTGCCAGTCTTCAAACCAGCCGCCTATTCGCTTTTAGCTGCCGACATCTCCGAAGAAAACGGCTGGCGACTGCGCTCAAGGAACACGTCGAGGCAGGCCCAGCCGCCCCACCCCATCAATTATGGATCTCTCCCCAGTGCCACCTGCGAGAACATTATCAGGACTGATCGTAACGGACAATTATCGAGAGAACATGCAACTTATCTTTTTACTTCATATAATATATTTTTTCTATTAGTTTATTCTGAAATAAAACTTCCATTTAACCCTTTGCTTGAGTTTTGCCCCTTTCTCTTTTCATCTGAAAGGCGCGGGCCGCTGGTCAATCCCCTGTCGCTAGGCTGGCTTTCCACGGCACCTCCCCCTTTTCCCATCCAAACACCTCATTCCCACTTTACATACCTCTCCCCTCTTATCCCATGATCGTGGCTTGCTTGGGGATGCATGAGATGGCGTGCGCCCGAAAACAACACGTAAAAAATCAAACCCGCTTTATAACATGGATTTTATTGAGATAGGAAAAAAAATTATACCTCTCTTTTTCTTTCCCTTTTTGTTTTTCTTTCTCCCACCCTCTTTTTTTCCTCTTTTTTCTTTTTCCCCTTAATATTTTTTTTCTTTATATCCTCTTACTGTCTTTGTTTATATCCCGTATTGCAGAACATTCTTTGTGGAAAGCTCCTGGTTGTAACTTCCTAACATTTTAATCATGCCTGATTCAAAAAACTTTCGTAGATGCAGGTCTTGGTACTTTCCCAGAATGATGACATTATCATTTTTAATGCTATGCCCATTGTCATGACAGTCTGTCGCTGTATGGTAAGCTTATCGTCCCAGGCACGAGAATGATATCACTGGATGTCGAAAACCTATACACATCCCTTACGCAGAATGTTGTGATTAAAGCCCTATGATTTGCAATAGATCGGGACCAGGATATAAAAGATGGAAAAACGCTTTTTAATACACAAGAGGCCATTACCTTGGTTCACACGCTGTTCCATTTACAATTCTTTATTTTTAATGAACATTTGTACTTACAAACATCTGGAACATTTATGGGGCTTCCATCATCCACCGTAATGGCGGAATGTGTTATGGCGTGGGTCGAGTATCAGGTTACGTCGATAGACAACGTCTTCCATAACGTGCATTATATTGCATGTTATGTTGCTGACACTTTCATTATTGCTAATGATCACTATATTAATAGGATCCTGAGTGACTTTAACAGTATCACACCGTGTATTCAATACAAAATAGAGGAGGAAATAAACGGGGTCTAAGCGTTCCTCGATGTATGTATCCAAAAAAGACATCATTTCTTCGAAACTACCGTGCATAGAAAACGCACGGACGCACGCATCACGGTTCACTACAAAAGTGCAGCCCTGATAATTATAAAAGAAATGCGTTTATCATGGCAGTAACAAGGGCGCACGAAATTTGCTCCAACCCAACTATGTTCAGGCAGGAATTTAAAGAGATTTTCGCTATTTTTCGTAACAATGCTTTTCCGCAAAAAGTGTTGGAAGGACATCTGCAAAAATGGCAAAAAAGTAGGCATAAGACTAAAAATCATTCCACGGATGCTGCATGGAATCAAGGGGTAAACCATAAAACGCGCTATATATCGCTAGTCTATGACAAAGACTTATTCGTTAAATTGAAACCCATCCTATCCAAAGCAGGCTTATCAGTGCCTTGCAGACCGCGCAACACGCTGGTAATGCACTTAATCGCAAAAAATCTGTGTATAACATGGAGAGGGTGTTAAAAACAAAAGGTAAGGTTTATGGGATATATTGCGACTCCAGTAATAAGACCCACAACTCATCCTTATACGTGGGCCAGTCGAAAAGAGAGTTAGGAACCCGCCTAAAGGAGCACAGATACGCGGTGGACACAGCAACTGAAGCTTACAATATAGTGACACACTGTCATGACAATGGGCATAGCATTAAAAATGATAATGTAATTATTTTGGGAACGTACTAAGACCTGTATCTACGAAAGTTTTTTGAATCAGGCATGATTAAAATGTTGGGAAGTTACAACCAGGAGCTTTCCACAAAGAATGTTCTGAAATACGGGATATAAACAAAGACAATAAGAGGATATAAAGTAAAAAAATATAAAGGGGAAAAAGGAAAAAGAGGAAAAAAAAGAAGGGGGGGGGGAAAGAAAAACAAAAAGGGAAAGAAAAAAAAAGGTATAATTTTTTTTTCCTATCTCAATAAAACCCATGTTATAAAGCGGGTGTAATTCAAAAAGCTTCCAATGCTTATCACCAGGGGAACCGGTAACAGGAAACTTCCGGATTTCGTGTCTTTTTTAGACAGTCTTTGACGAATCCCTGTCAGGGATGGACAGCTGAAGGTAGGGGGTATCTTAAGACTTTTAAATATTGTTCATTTTATATGAAGAAGAAACCTGACCCTGCGAGGTTTCGAAACATCTTTAATAGGGGAATTTTTAACGTTTTTATTTTTGAGTATTTTCTGGTTTTAACTTGTTCATCCTCGAATAGGTGTCGAAAAAGCGGATGATAAATACGTTTTATTCCAACACGTATAAACTTTTATCGCAGTTGTTTTATGAGAATTCTAGAGTAAATCACTCAAGAATACATTTCAAATCACGCCAAATAAATTCTAAATCTTCCATAATTTTGTGATATTTAAATCTTTTGTTTTGAGTAATTCTTTTATAGCTTAAATTCTGTATTTAAGCAGTTTTCAATTGCTTTAACAAATAAGTTAATTTAAATGCTTTCTTAAATTAGAACTGAACAAAATAGAATTCTCACAGTTTAGGATTATTTTTTTAACCTAATTTTTATTCTAACTCCATTAAAATTCATTACAGAAACATTTCTTCCTTACAGAAATATTTAACTAATGACAAAATTATATTTTATAATCTGATGTTTTCTTTCTATTACGCAATTTCCCATTTAGGGAGTAAGTATTTCAAAGAATTTTATTCAAAACACAAACTTTTAATTTTTTTGATTTTATCTTTAGAAGAAAATAAATGTCCTCCGATTAGAAGGAATTACAAGGATTCTAGCGGAATGCAGGATAATCTGATAGAGCATTTTTGTTTAATTTTAGTATTTTCGTATTTCTAGAATCTTAATATTTCTTGTTAAATTTATCGTTCCTAAAACAATAGCGGACTTTCTTGAAAAGAATATGATTTTGAGATTAATGATGAAATAACTTGATTCCTCATTTTCAGAATATTGAGATTTGTACATTATAGAATTTCAAGTAAAGATAAAAAAAAAATCATTAAGATTTTTTGACCTCGTGAATAACGTACCGGTACATTATAATTATAAAAATTACTAATTTTCTAAACATATATATTTCATTATTAGAACAGCGTTCAATTGATATTTCATTTAATTATCTTATTCATCTGGTTATTAAAGTTTCTAAATTGCCACAAAAAAGAAATAGTTATATTAATTCATAGCTAATAGTTATTATAATAAACAATTAATTATAAAAATAAATAGTACTTATTCAAATAATATTTTTTTCGTAAAATATTATTTTAGATGATTTCTTTTTAAAATAAGAATATTTTTTTTCACAAGAATATATTTCCAAACCTACCAAGTAAAATCCTATCTGTAATTGTAAAGATATCATCTGCGATATCTGCAACAACAAATACTTTCTAAGACTCAAAGAAGCATTGTTAAATAAAAATACAACAATTATCTAACATACAGAAAATATGAAATCCAGAAACTACAGATTTACTACAGATTGATTTGTGAAACTAACGAAATGTTGAAATAACAACTGAATAAGAACAAGCTTCAAGATTGTCAGTATCTTATTCGAAATCGATTTCTTTATAGAATACGGTACTTACCTACTAAACGACAAATTTTTTAAAATGCAATTATGTTATGTATTTTAAATCATCAACTTATTCAAATGTGAAAGAAAAAAAGTAATTACTTATTACCTCAAATCGTTTGGGAAAAAAAATCCCTTTTAACTTATGCTAGGTTAGGGTTATTGATGTTTCAAGATATTTTGTTTGGAAATACGACGATAAAAAAATACTTTGCATTTAGAAAAGAACAAAGGTATCATAAACAATGAAAAGTAGAAGTTTTTTTTTTTGCAACAAGTCTGTCTCCAATTACTTTCTCTAATGCTATAAATTGTTCTATATTTTCCTGCATCTCTTTGATATGCCTTTTCATGTCTCCCCCATCATATAAATTTCTCGAGCACAATCGCCGCACCAGAGTAACTATATTAGACAAAGTGATTCTTTGATGGTAATCTTGAAGAGCCCCCCCATGCTGCTTGTGCCGTAGTAGATTTGCTAATATGACTGAGCCGACTGTAATCCACCCTGAAGCCTATAGCAAGCAGCTCTGGCTTTCCCATTTTTATTTAACCATTTCCTTTCTGGATCTGCTGGAATTGTCTGACTAACTACATCCCACACACCTTCATGGATAAGTAAAAGCTGCATTTTCAATTTCCGTGTGGGGTAATTACTGTTCGTCAGTTTATCTATAACAACTTTGTCCGACATCGTTAGAAATTAGGCCTAATCGCGTGTCTAAAAAAATTATTGGCAGGTTTCACAAAGAAAGAAATCTAATTCGAGAACAACTTTTTCAAAAGCAATAATCTCTTGGTAATCATGTAGACAAATAAAAGACACTTTACTCACTCTTCAAACTGCTGTAGATCTTGTGAATGAGCGCTGTCTAGATCCGTAACCTATTGGAATTACTTTAATTAAATGTGGGAAGTTCATTATCCAGTAGTTTGTGAATAAATAGCCTGGCAAAGAGATACAGATTCTTCAAACATGGGAGGTGCGGCATAATAACACAAAGAACAAAAGCAAGCACCGCCGCCTTTAATTAAAACAACTAAAGTTACATAATGGATCTTTCAGAAACCACAAAATAAACATTGCAAACCAAGATGATGTTCAGAAGGTATCAGAGCAAAGTAAAATTATTGCTATTCGTTTTGATGCTCATTTAATTCAAGTCTGTGTTGTTGTTTTTTTATTTTGAAATTCTGTATTCTTTAAGCAGTTTTCAATTGCATTGACTAAGAACTAAGTTAATTTAAAGGCTTATTTAAATTAGAACTGAATAAAATAGAATTCTCCCGGTAAATTAAAAATTTACCATTTTTCCTTTTTTTATCATCTAATTTTTATTCTGACTCCATTAAAATTTATTACAAAATGATTTCTTCCTTAAAGAAATATTTGACTGATGGCAAAATTATTTTTCTTAATCTGATGTTTTCTTTCCATTACGGAAATTGCCATTTAGCAAGTAAGTATTTTAAAGAATCTTACGAAACAAACAAACTTCTAATTTTTTTTAGTTTACTGATACTAGAGAATAAATGTCTTTATCTTAGAAGGAATTATTAAGGATTCTATCTCAATTCAACTGAATTCAAGATATTTCTGATTCTGAAAAATGTTTAATTTTGTTTAATTTTAGTGTTTTCGTATTTCTTTAATTTTAATATTTCTTATTAAATTTATCTTTTCTAAAACAATAGCGGACTTTCTTGAAAAGAAGTGATTCCAGACGAATGATGAAATAACTTGATTCCTCATTTGCTAGTAATATAGGAAAACATTTCCCTACTTCACAACTTAAAAGTAATACTTTAATTGGTTCAAGAGCTATTGAGAGAGGTCATTTTTTTCTTCTTTCATCACATTTCAAAAAACTTTTCTTCACTGACCCAAGAACTTTTAGAATAATAAAGAGATAAGAACACATCCAATAGAATTGTATTCAAATCACACAATTTTTTAAAATATGGTTACCATCAAACATCACACAATATCCAACTGCTCACAAAATTTAGTGGATATTGCGAAATGAATCTAATACTTCTAAAAAAACAGTTATTTGATTATATTAATTAAAGAACATCATCAGAGAAACAAATGACACGAAAAAGGAAGTTGTCTGAACAAGCAAATGAGGTGCAGAATCCATTTATCGGGATTGAGCAGTATGTGATACCTGGACGGGGTTAATATTCGCATATCAAACGTGAAAAATGTGTCGTTCATTAACTGTTCAGTAGGATCACCTGAGACCGCTACAACACACTGACAGCGATGAGATATGGAGAGGATCAAATTGTCCAGCAGTTCCAGTGGAATTCGTGGCCAGTCGCGCACCAGCATAATTTCCAGCTGAGGAAGTGTTATGGGAGGTGATTGGTGACTGACAACACATCTTCCTAGTGCATTCCATGGGTGTTCGATGGGATTCAGGTCTGGAGAACGTGAAAAATAATCCATGCACTGGAATCCAGCCTCTTGCAGCCTGTTGTTGACGAGATGGTTACGGTGGGGGCGTGCATTATCATCCATAAAAAATAGACCTCCGGTCGCAGTGCTTGGCTTCTCTGCCACCCACATTCACTACATAACATAACATAACATAACATAACATAGTATAACATAACATAACATAACATAATATCGTCCATAAAAAGAAAGTTGGATCCAACTGCTCCAGTTAAGGGTATCACTATCAGCTGAATTTCATCCCGACTTCTTATAGCACTTACCGTTGCACTTCTACCAATATGGAGGTCGTTACGACCAACAATGCTCATGTCTGCTCTCACCATGACTTCACCTCTACCAAAGGAATGTCTTTCTTGTACGAAACGTGGATTATTTTGTGTCCAGTACCAGCGAGAAACTGTCCCCGCAGCTCAGTCGCATTACTTCGCCGCTTTCTTCGTGCTATTAGCTTCAAGTAGCGATCATCTCCTGCAGGTCTCCTTCGTACTGTGCCAGTGTCTGTGAAGCGCTTCCAGAGTGAGCTATCACGCTTTGGGAGGTTCTAATCGCTGCTGCCACTATCATCTGTTTTTGGCGAGCTTCAAGATGCCCTGTGACTATCCGTGCTTCAGATTCGGGTAAATCACGTTGCAGGTGCATTTTCAGGTGACACACAACGCTTCTACCACTTTTTGTTGATCCAGGAAAATTTAGATAACCCAGCACACTAGCCTCTTTATTCAGGGTTGGTGGCAAGCATGCAAATTAATGTTTTGCATAACATTTGCATATTCAGACAACTTCCATTTTCGTGTCATTACGTTCTCTGATGATGTTCTTCAATAAATAAACTCAAATGCCTCTGTTTTTTGGGTGTATTTATTGCGAACAGTGTAGTTCTACATCAAACTTAAAAGCACGTTGAGAATATTAAGATTTTGTAGTTTAGAAGAGCTCCAAATGAGCATAAAAGAAATCATCAATATTTTTTTCACCTCGTGATAAATGTACATTAAAATTACAAACATTACTAATTCTCTTAACAACTATGTTTTGGAAACAGAACGGCGTTCAACCGATAATTCATTAAATGAATATTATTTCTAAGGCGATTGTTCATTGAGAAATTATATTTGAAACAAATTTAAACTATTTATAAATTTTTTTTAGCAAAGAATTCAATTCGTCGATGCAGTGAATGTTGTTTTGTTCAAAGATAATCATGAAAAATAAAAATGGATTAGGATTAACCATTATTACTTAATTATATGCAAACAACCCATACTTCTTCCTTAAATCTTCTCTTTTATAATATACATTGATAAACATCATCCACCCTACCAGAAATAAATGTCACAAAATTACATTTATTACCAGAAAAAACGAATTTTCAAGGAGATAATTCACCGTCTCCTCTTTCTCAAGCCTTTTACATTATAATAATATAAGCAAGATTCTTTTTATTACAATGACCTTAAAATATTTTATTAACAATCAAAAAACGTTATTACAATAATAAGAAGGAATCATATTCTACAATATAATAATCACAAATTCCTAACCCTTTATTAAAGTCTTCTTCATTGCTAGTCTTATTATGAATTCTAATTAAATAATTCTCAATTATTTTCCTTTTTATGTTCATATTGTGACCAGAATCAAATTTTAAAATATGATCACTTTTATAATCTTTAATGTAATGCTTCATTGTTATTTTGTTATCCTTTGTTATTAATTTCAAATCAAGAGTCATTGATTTCTTGTTCCATTTTGAAATGGATGTCTTTGTGTCACTTGTTAATTTCACAGAAAAAATTACTAAATTGCCTTTTTGTCCCGAACCATAATATAAGTAGATCATCAGCATAGCGACAATACACCATTTTAAATTTTGTATCTTTCAATAATTTTTGTTCAAAAAAGTTGATATATATGTTACACAATGTCCCAGACAAAGGCGACCCCATAGGGAAACCTTTGACTTGTATGTATATCCTATCTTGATGTTTAAAATATGTGTTCTCAGTTATTAGTTTTATTAATTCCATGAATTTATCATAATCAATTTTAAGTTTCTTCAATTCTTCACTATTCACAAAAGCTAAACTTTCTAAAATCATCATAGTTTCATTTACAGCGATATTTGTGTACATGTTGTCTACATCGAGAGAAAACATGTAAAATTTCTTTATTACTTACTTTCTCCTTGATGGAAACTTCTTTGAAATGAGGACAATTCCGACAACCGTTTCCACTGTAAAGTAAGACATTGCGAAAAGGTTCACTCGTTATTTCGACAAACCAAGATCTGAAAAGAACTGTTGCTAACTAAGTGTAGGAGGAAACTAACTTCACTTACACAGCAATATGTTAGAAAAAGCTGATGATCGCCAACGAGCGTGAAATAGCTGTTCCAGGATCTCCCTTGTGAATAATTCGGTCTCATCCATTGTTATTAGAGACAAACATGTTTCAAGATATAAAAACACTCCTTTTTCACAAAACTGTAATTGTAAACCTAACAAGTAAAATCGTATTTGTAATTGGCGAGATGTCAAAATCCTAAGCACAGATGATAACAAATATCCTCTAGGACTCATTGAAGCATTGTTAATTAAAAAACACAATAATAATATAAATATAACAGAAAACAGGAAATCCTAGGATGTACAGATTTACTCCAGATTGATTTGTTATAATCTTTGGAAGCATCTATGTACATTATAGTGATGCAGTATTTTAATAACTTGGTTAATTTATAACAAATTTTGTTTTTAACACCATTTATAGACTCAATGTAGATAGATCAGTAAAATCCGAAACACCTGGAATCTTATTTATTATCTGTTTTTGCCCTACCGTAGTTTCAGCAATTCCTGTTTTATTAAAGGTTCCTTCAATTATTAAAAAAGAACATAACAATTCAGTTTTGAAACAAAAATGTGGAACTTCCAATAGATTCGATGATCTTCATTGATATCATTTGAGATGTCCAATAAAAGATTAACCAAAAATAGCTTAATAGTATAGGAATTAATAACACACTGAATAAAATAAGGTGAAAAATACGAAAATATGGAAACGGACATAAAACATGAAAACTAGAAAACCATAGAAAACCAATGTCGCTAATTCGTGGTTTAGAAAACTGAACTGAAACTATAAAAAGAATTGATAATGGTTTGGGTCTAATGAGTGATGTATTTGCAGTGAATATACTTTTTAAAATCTGCTTTTCAATGCTAAGCAGATGTGTTTGGCGTTTTTATGAGACATCATCTATCACGAGATTCATTCACATACAAGATTTAGAACAGAGCTGTTCTACAGTGAATATATGGAGCAGAATATTAGAAAAAGTGGATAAGAACAGGCTTAAAATTTAACAGTTTTCAATAACAAATTTTGTATACTGTAATTTATAATCTAAACTTAATAAACGTTAAAGAAAATACTCTAATGAGTGATGAAGATTATATTGATGTTTTATTTCTATTAAAAATTCCCATGTAGTGTGTAAGTATTTCAAAAAATTAAAAAAAAAAAAAAATATTTTATTTTTTCTATCTATAATAGACTATAAGCTTCCACATTTTAGATTATAAAGTATTTTACTAATTGTAGATGAAATCCAGATGAGTAAAGAATAATTCTGATAGTTGCACTTTCCTTCTGTATAAAAGGGAATGAACCAATAAACTTATTATTATCATAAACTAATAAAAAAATATGTTTTATCTCCACACAATGAATCTGTCGATTAAGCGGTTACCTTCTTTCAAATACTCCTGTATCATAATTTCAAATAATAATACTTTACTTCACTTCAAAAACTCATAACCGATATTTCGTCCTAATTTAACATTCGGACTTACTCATGGATTTAAATACAAATGAAAAGAAGAAAAATATCTTCTTGTTTGGAATTGGAACAAATGTTTACGGGAAAGATCCATGCGAAGGTATGTCTTAACAGAACCTAACGTCTGTGACACCAATTGCATGCAAATCTTTGATCCTTGATAATGTGTGTATACTCCCAACACATATTCCAACTTTGTCAGCAAATGCTTCCCACCATAACTCTACCGTTTGACACTGTTAATTTCAGCTAGGGAAGTATCGTTTACTATGACATGATGTGATTGAGCTAACCTCGAATCATCAGTCAACGATGACCGTTCCCTCTCGGTAACACTTACTCTATTTTTTGAAACTATATCAGGACAGATTTCAGACTAATAAATATTTGGTGGCCTAGGAAACAAAAACTACAAAAATAATTGGTAAGAGTTTGTGCTATTACGGTGTGGTTATCAAACTTCTTTTGGCAGAAAACGGCAGAAAGTATTTATCTGTTAGATTAAACTCATAGAATCATGGGCAATAATTCATGCTAATACTGAACTTCTAAGTGGTGACTTCGATGTATTTGCAGTGAAGAAACGTTTTAAAATTAATGCGAAACAGATGTCTTTGGCCTTTAGATGAGACATCATCTATCACGAGATTCATTCGCATACAAGATTTAGATCAGATCTTTTCTACAGTGAATATATGGAACGGAATTTTAGAATAAAAAGTGGATAAAAATATCCTTTAAAATTAACAGGTTTCAAGGACGATGTTTTTTCTATTGTTATTTATATTCTAATTCCATTAAACTTTAAGAAAAATACTCTGATGAGTGATGAAGATTATATTTCCTAATCTAATGTTTTATTTCTATTAATGAAATTACCATGTAGTGTGTAAGTATTTCCAAAAATTCTAAAAAACACACAAACATTTTATCTATCTAAAATAGACGATAATTATCCACATTTTACATTAAAAAATACATTTTACAGATTTTCCAATGAATCCAGATGACTACAGAATAATTCTGATAGTTGCGCTTTCTTTCAGTATAAAAGGGAACGAGCCACAGAACTTCTTAGCAACACACGTTTCATCTCTCACAATGATTCTGTGGATGAAACGGTTACCTTCTTGTTTTAGAATTGGAACAAATTTTTCAGGGAAAGATCCATGCGAAGCTCTGTCTTTACAGAATCCAAGGTCTGTCACTATGACACGGTGTGATTGAGTTAGCCTCGAATCATCAGTCAACGATGACCATCTCCTCTCGGTACCACTTACTCTATTCTTTTAAAATATATCATAACAGTTGTAATTCACTTTACTTATTCGAGGATGGATTTCTGTACATTGAGACTTTCTGAGGTTAAAACATATCACGGATATCTGTTCCATAATCATTGTTTCAATCATGAATTTTTATACAGATTACTAGCACTACATTCTGAAGAGAAACAGGCTGCTACTCTCTTTATAGCGCCATCGCTTTGATAGCAATGTCATCTGCCATTAAGTCATAACAGTGAATCAAACTGTATTCGGTGTCGAAAATCTCGCAATTCATCTATTCGCCATTGATATATTACGTCTTTTGGCTCGTTTTCTTTTGCATAACTTTCTACATATATATATATATATATATATATATGCTATATAAGATATCGCTTTGAAATTTGGAACGCTGCCTATCCTGTAGGAGATCAACAGTGTGAGTAGGTTAGTGAGATTTAATATCTACATGATGATACATTTTCGGGGGTCAGATTCACTTTGTCCCCCCCCCCCGTGTTGATTTTCACATTTCTGCATGTATCTCTAAAACTATGCTGTTCTCGGATAAAATGGAAGAGACAACAATGTTTCTAAATCCAATGTGAAATCGAAATCCAATGTGAGATCGCTACCGATTAGTGGCGTCACACAACAAAGTTCGGGGGGGGACAAAGTGAACTGACTTCCGAAAATGTATCACCCTGTAGATATTAAATCTCGCTAACCAACTCACACTATTGATCTACTACAGGGTAGGCAGCGTTCTAAATGTCAAAGCGATATCCTAACAATTGTAGGAATAATTACCGGACAACTTTAAAAATCATCAAACTTGAACACCCTGTATCTTCTGAACGAAGCCTTTCCGACCCATATGTGTAGGAACTTTTTCTCTTACAATAACCTCAGGCATCATCCCTTTAAATATTGACATGTCTTTTTAAAAAAAACCTGTATTTATATGTACCGTATAGATATAGATATATATAAATATATACACACTACTATTACATCTGTGAACTTTTCATGTTTTTTTTCCTTGGATATTCAAATAAACATTAGAGAATAAAATATCTATTTTCATTTCTTGTTAAACTGATCTTTCTTAATACTGTATTCTTTAAAACAATAGTGGACTTTCTTTTAAAAGATTGTTTTCAGACTGCTGTCATATGGTCAATCGCAAAAAAAAGCAATGAAAACATCAACGAAAAGAGAACTTAAAAAGTATTAAATAAAGTTAATACACAATAAAAATTGTTTGCTAATTAAAAGAGAATAAAAAGCGATAAGGAAATAAAGATAGTTTTATGATTCAGTAAGAAAACTACCTTCAGTAAATAACGAATTAAAAAAAAAGATAGATAAGATTTGGAACATAAATGTGATAGAGTGATTGAATGCAAGAGATTCACTTTGCACACCAATCAAATGTCAGAAACAAAAATGGAGAAATTATTAAATATAAATAAATTC
>JAFIDM010073061.1:29631-40801 GCA_023159025.1 Thereuonema tuberculata
AAATGAGTTGGACGAATCTACTTCCTCTTCATGGGTGAATTGGATTTCTTTACGTATTTCAGTTACCAATTCAACTATCTTATTAGTATTCCTCAAATTCTTAATAATTAAAAAAGTGTCATCCACGAATCGTCGTTAGAATAAAATAGATGAGTCTAATTCAGGAATAGCCATGGCTTTCACGTCAATGAAGGCCATGACCGTTTCAGCAATAACGGCTGAAGAAGGCAATCCCCTAAGAATACTATGAGTCAGCTGAAAGAATTCATTCTTAAAATTAAAAAATTATAATTTAAAAAGATGTTTCAGTAAAGATCGACATTTGTTCTATTAATTTGTATACGACATCATTAGGAAGTGAAAGAATCTAGTTTAAAATATAACGCCTGATTGATCAGAGGCAGCAAAATTTTTACCCATGAAAAGCTCTTTTATATCTAACGAAACGAATTTGGTATTACAAAGGTCGGAAATAAGTTTTAAATTATCTAAAATCATCTAAAAAATCATGACTGTTTATCACCGACCATTGGGAATGTAAAACCCTGTTGTAGTGCATCGACCACCAACTTGAAAATCAGATAAAACACTGTATTTTTACAATTTACAATTTGTAATACCCTCCGCCGGTATGGTGGCACTTGATCGGTGGTCTTCACGACGATTGGTTTTCCTCAATGGAAGCCATGATTGGTTAGGCAATGCCATATACTGGGAAACCGTTAACCTCTCCTTACATTCCGTCCGAAAAGGATTAGCGAAAGCTACTTGAAACATATCACGGTATCATCTTTTTATTCAGTTATTTTAAATATGTTGTTCTTTATACGTTCACTAAAATTGGTAATGGTTTGTGCTATTACATTGTGGTTCTACAATTTTTTGGGCAGAAACCGCCAGGAAGTCTTTTTTCTGTAAGACTAAACTCATAGAATCATGGACAACAATTCATGGCTATTACTGAACTTCTGAGTGGTGACTTCGATGTATTTGCACTGAATGTACTTTTTAAGATCAAAGCTAACGAGTCATCTTTGGCCTTTTCATGAGACATCACTTAACAGAAGATTCATTCGCATATAAGATTTGGAACGAAACTGTTCTACAGTTAATACGAGGGGTCTCAATAAGTTCGTGCAAAATAATAGAAAGAATAAATTTACTTAAAAAACTTTATTCTCAGCTTTTCGACATAATATCCATCAACATCTACAGGCCACATCGTTTCATCCGTTTGAATCAACTACAAAAGCACCCAGCCCAGTCCGCAGCAGACACCTCACCTATTCCATGCAGGTATGCCTCCAGAGCTTCGTTGTCACCGTCGTCCCCGTAACTTTGATTTCACCTTTGGGAAGAGAAAGAAGTCCAAAGGGGATAAATCGGGAGAATAGGGTGGATGCACCATTTCCTTGAGTTTGTTTTCCGCCAGAAACTACTTGGTTAACGTCGCAGTGTGTGCAGGACAATTGTCATGATGCACTAGCAGGCCTATTCACCCGGTCTTCGGACGAACCTGGGCGATGTTTTTCAGCACACGGGGCAGGCAAACATCCGTGGACCACTTTGCCGTGACAGATTTCTGTGTTTCCAGTCGAAAACACACGTGACCGCTTCGAAGGATGAACGTTGCACCCATCATTTTTTTCACACTTCGTTCACGCTTGAACTTCAATGGCAGAGGTGCCTCTTTTTGCTGCCATACAGACGTGAGTGGGTCGTAGTGATAGACCTAAGCCTCATCTCACCTATTAGTATCTCATTGACCGCATTCGAAGTACCTTTGTTGAAACGCCGCAACATTTTCCGTGACCACTCCACATCAGTGGATCTCTGTTCAGCAGTCAATTGATGGGGTACCGAACGACTGGATACGCTGCTGAATCCCAAATGCTGATGGAGGATAGCCGAAATACTTCCCGCCGAAATGCTTCACACATAACACAAATGTGCTATGCTGACATGGGGGTCTGACACAAGAGATTTCTGCACTGCGGTGATCGATTCCGGTGTTACAGCACTCACAGGGCGACCTTCTCTAGGTGCATCTTTGAAGGCTTGCACTCCGGAGCGGAAATGCCCATTCCACTTATAAATTGTACGGATGAAAGGTGCACCATCTCCAAACACATCCTCCAAAGATAAGCGACTTTCAGCAACTGACAGACCCTTTTTGAAGTAGTAGAAAGTCATAGCACAAAGGCTTCCTGTGACACCTCCATTCCGGAACAACTTCTATGTGGCTTTCGTGTCACAATGGAACGGCGCGTGCTTGATTGCAGCTGATGACGCGTGCGGGAAGTGTCGGGCGTGTTTTATTCTAGTAATTAGATTTCCAATTAGTAATTAGACTTCTAGTAATTAAACTTCTGATCGGCTAAAAAATTTTAGATTTTTTTCCATTCATTTACATAATTTGCACGGACTTATTGAACAACCCTCATAAATGGAGCAGAATATTAGAATAATAAGTGGATAAGAACGTCCTTTAATATTATTAGTTTTCAATTATAATTTTTTTATTTTCTAACATATATTCTAAAGCTATTAAACTTTAACGAACGTACTCCGATGAGTGTTGAAGATAATATTGCCTAATCTCATGTTTTATTTCTATTAAACAAATTCTCATGTAGGGAGTAAGTATTTCAAAGAATTTTCAAAAAACAAAGAAATATTTTATTTTATCTACCTATTATAGACAATAAACATCCACATTTTACATTAGAAAATATTTTACAGATTCTAGATAAATCCAGATGACAGAATAATTCTGATAGTTACATTTTCCTTCAGTATAGATGGGAATGAGGCAATGGACTTCTTAGCAACACAGGATTCATCTCCCTCAATGATTCTGTCGATAAACGGTTCCTTTCTTGTTTTATACAGGAACAAATGTTCCAGGAAAAGACCCATGCAAAGGGTCTTTACAGAATCAAAATTTAGTGGCACCTATTGCTCGCATATCTTACTGTCTTGCAGACGATCGTTGATAATCTGTGTGCACTCCCAGCAGTTATTCAAGCAAGGAAAGTCTCTTTCTCTTGACACGGAGAGACTGAGCTAGCCTCAACGATGACTGTCTCCTCACGGTACCACTTACTCTATTCTTTTATACTACATGAGTTTTAATTCACTTAATTTATTGGGCGATGGATTTCTGTACATCGAGACTTTCTATAGTTAAAAACATATAACGGATTGCTTTTCAATAGTTAAAAGAGAAAACTGTAGGAACTGAAACGCACCGTTACTATTCCGTGGTTAGCGAAACGCAACTCAAACTACTTGAATTGAAATTTCAATTTAGATATTTAAAAACAAAAGAAATTAACATATTTCAAATAATACGCTGTTGCTTTATGGTTAGCAAAATTCTCTGGCAGTTAATTTAAATATTTTGTTTTTGTCAGACTTAAATAAGAAGATCATCAGCAATGATAAAACTGGATTGTAGACTTCAATCAGAAGATCATCAGCAATGATAAAACTGGAACAGGAAAAGAAAACCACTGGCCTATTTGACAGTTTTCAGCTGTTTCTTTGAGATCACAAGATTCGTCCGTTATTTGGACACATCAAGTTTAGAAAGAATTGCTATCGATTGACTGTTGGGAAAAGAGTGCCTTCACATTCTTAAGATTGTCAGTTTTCATTTGAAATCCAGTAGTTGCTTTCTATGTTTTTTTGTCTAACGTTAGTTGTAGCTCCAACTACCTGTGTGGCTGATGAGTATCAGAGTAAAGTAAAATTATTGTCTTGGTTTCAATGCTGATTTAATAAGTAACAGTTTTCAATTCCGTTTCGCTTCTGAACTGATGGATTACCAATCATCTTATATATTAAACATTCTTAATTATCACAGTAAGGAAGTAGTTATAATAAATACTAACTAATCATCTAACTTTTTTTAAATAAATGCTTTAGAAGATTTGTTTATTTTATGAATGAAGAAACTAATAATGAACATATTTCAAATGAATCCAAGTAAATTATAAATCCTAAATGATTATGTTACATTTAAATCATTTTTGTTTTGAAAATTTTTTTTTCAAGCTGAAATTCTGTATTCTTTAAGAAGTTTTCAATAGCACTAACTAATGACAAAGTTAATTTGAATGCCTCTTTTAATTAGAAATGATTAAAGTAGAATTCTCCCAATTTAGCTTTTCCTGTTTTTTATCTTCTAATTTTTCGAATAACTCATTAAAAATTCATTAGATAAAGATTTCTTCTTTATAGAAATATTTGACTAATGACAAAATTATATTTGCTAATCTGCCGTTTTCTTTCTATTACGCAATATCCCATTTAGGAAGTAAGTATTTCAAAGATTGTAGAAACATACAATTTTAATTTTTTCATTTTCGCTATAGTAGAAATAAACCCCTCTTCCTAGCTTAGAAGAAAATATAGGGTTTAAAAACTAAATTGATCGTTTCAAAAACAATACGGGACTTTCTTGAAAAGAAGTGATTTTCAGACGAATGTTCAAACTCCTTCAATCCTTATTCGAAGGTAATACAGGAAAACTTTACCCTACTTCACAGCATGGAAGTAATTCTTTAATTTGTTAATAGCATAGAAACCCAATCTGCAAGGACGTATTTTTCTGTAAGACTTACCTCATAGAATCATGGGCCACAATTCATAGCTGTTACTGAACTTCTGAGTGGTGACTTCGATGTATTTACACTGAATATACATTTTAAGATCAAAGCTAATGAGTCGTCTTTGGCCTTTTTATGAGAGAACACCTATCACGAGATTCATTCGCATACATGGTTTAGAACAGAACTGTTCTACAGTGAATACATGGAGCAGAATATTAGAATAATAAGAGGATAAGGACATGCTTCAAAATTCACAGTTTTACAATTACAATATTTTTGATGTTATAATTTATATTCTAATCCCATTAAACTTTAAGGAAAATACTCTGATGAGTAATGAAGATTATATTGCCAAATCTGATGTTTTATTTCAATTAAAAAAATTCCTATGTAGTGTGTAAGTATTTCAAAGAATTTTAAAAAACAAACAAACGTTTAATTTTTTCTACCTGTAATAAACTTCCAGATTTTAGATTAGAAAATATTTAACAGATTCTAGCTGAATTCAGATGACTACATAATAATTCTGATAGTTACACTTTCCTTCATTATAGATGGGAACGAGCTAAATAACTTTTTAGAAACATACGTTTCATCTCCCACAATGATTCTGTGGATGAAACGGTTATTTTCTTGTTTTATATTGGAACAAAAGTTCCAGGGAAAGACCCATGTTAAGGTCTGTCTTTACAGAATCGAATTTCAAATGCAAATCATACTGTCTTGTAGACGATCCTTCATAATGTGTGTATATTCCATGTTTTATCGCCCTTGATGGACAAGGGGAATATGGTTCTGTAAGATCCGAAACATTTGTAATCTATTTTTAAAATCTGTTTATTATATATCGTACGTATTTATGCATTTAACGTCCTATTAAGGATTTTTTTCAATTATTTAAAAACAACATTACAATTCTGTTTTGAAAAAAAATCTTTTAAACTTTCAATACATTTTATTCTCATCATTAAAAAGTCAAATAAAAGATTAAGCAAAAAAAAAAAAATAAGAAAATATGGAAGCGGACTTACAACATGAGAACTGAATTAGCACATGAAACCAATGTCGCTATTTGATGGTTTAGGAAACAGATTTAAGACTAAAAAAAAATTGGTAATGGTCTGTTTTATTACGTCGGTATGAAATTTGTTTTGGCAGACTGTTGCAAACTAACTGTAGGAGGAGACTGACTTCACTTATTCAGCAAAATGTTGCAACAAATTGAACTGCATAAAAATATGCTTTACAATATCAAAATACTCGTTTTTCATAAAACTATATTTCCAAACCTAAAATCCTATTTGTAATTGGCAAGATGGCAAAAACATTAGCACAGATGATAAAAAATATCCTCTATGACTCAAGAATGCATTATTAATGAAAAAAACACATAATGGTCTAAAAAACATAAAACATAAAATCTCAGGAATTACAGATTGACTACAGATTGATTTGTCTTTGGAAGCATCTATGTACGTTATAGTCATGGAGGATTGGAATAACCTGAATAATTGCTTGAAGAAATTTTGTTTTTATCGCCATTTACAGACTCTGTGAAGATGGATCTTTAAGATCCGAATCATTTGGATCTATTTCTTAAATCTATTTATTCTATATCATAGTTTTTTGCATTTAACGTCCTATTAAAGATTTTTCAATTATATAAGAATTAAATTTCAAGTCAGTTTTGATAAAAAAATGTGGAGCTTCCAATAGATGTGATGATCTTCATTGATATCATTTGAGAAGTCCAATAAAAGATTAACCAAAATTATCTTAATAAGTAAAGAAAGGCACTTAATAAAAAGAATTGAAAAATAGGAAAATATGGAAGCGCACTTACAATATGAGACCTGGAATAGCATAGAAAACCAATGTTGCTATTTGGTGTATTAGAAAACAGATCTGAAAGTATATAAAATAAAATTGGTAATTGTTTGTGCTATTAAGTTGTAGGTATCAAAATTCTTTTGGCAGAAAACGCCAGAAAGTATTTATCTCTAAGAGTAAACTCATAGAATCGTAGGCAACAATTCATAGCTATTACTGAACTTCTGAGTGGTGACTTCGATGTATTTTCACTGAATATACTTTTTAAGATCAAAGCTAATGAGTCGTCTTTGGCCTTTTTATGAGACATCACCTATCACAAGATACATTCTCATATAAGATTTAGAACAGAATTGTTCTACCGTGAATATAGGGAGCAGAATGTTAGAATAATAAGTGGAGAAGAACATGCTTCAAAATTAACAGTTTTACAATAACAATGTTTTCTATATTGCATTTTATATTCTAATCTTATTAAACTTTAAGGAAAGTACTCTGATGAGTGATGAAGGTTATATTGTTTAATCTGCTGTTTTGTTTCTATTAAACAAATTCTAATGTAGCAAGTAAGTATTTCAAAGAATCTTAAAAAAACAAATAAACAAATATTTTTTTTCTACCTATCATAGATCTTAAATATCCACATTTTACATTATAAATTTTTTTACAGATTCTAGATAAATCCAGATACCTTCCGAATGATTCTGATATTTACACTTTCCTTCAGTATAGATGCGAACGAGTCAATGGACTTTTTAGAAACACAGATTTCATCTCCCACAATGATTCTGTCGATGAAACGGTTCCCTTCTTCTTTTAAAATAGGAACAAATGTTTCTAGGGGAAGACCCATGATAAGGTCTGCTTTTGCAGAATCCAAGTTTTGTGGCACCCATTGCTCGCGAATCTTACTGTCTTGCAGACGTTCCTTGATAATTCTAATGTATGTACATTCCCAACACTTATTCCAAAATAGTCAGCGAATGCTTCCCACCATAACCTTTTTGTCTTTCCGACGGATACTGTTAATTTTTACCATGAAACCTCAAAGAATATACTTTTACATCTAATTTATTAGCACGTTCAGAATATTGAAATTTTGTGGATTATAAGGGTTCCAATTAAAGATAAAAAAAAATTCACCAGTATTTTTTCACTTCCTAATGTATATACATTAAAATTACAAACATTACTAATTATCTTAACAACTATGTTTTGTTAACAGAATGGCGTTGAACTGCTAATTCATTAAACGAATGTTATTTCTTAGGCAAGTGTCCATTGAGAAATTAAATTTAAAACAAATTTAAACTATTTATCATTGCTTTTTAGCAAGGAATTCGTTTTATCGATGCAGTAAAGGCTGTTTTTCTCATAGATAATCATGAAAAAAAAGATGAGAATTAACCATCATTATCACTTACTCTCTCCTTATAGGAAACTTCTTTAAAATGACGACCATTCCGTTAGCCGTTTCCAGTGAGGAAATTGCTAATTCATTCACTCGTTGTTTGGACAACCATAGATCTGAGAAGAACTGTTGTAGACTGTGTGTAGGAGGAGATGGACTTCACTTACTCAGGAAAATGTTTGAACAAATTGAACTGGTTAAAAATGTGCTTCAAGATATAAAAAAAAGCTCCTTTTTCACAAAAATATATATTCCTAATCCTATCAAGGAAAATCGTATTTGTAATTTGCGTTTTCTCGTCTTTTCCTTTCGCTATTTTCTTTTAATTGGTTTTTAATTTCTCTTATTCTATTCCTTTTACGTTTCCATGCGTCCTTTTCTTTTGATATTTTATAAACTTTGTTTGTTTGTTAATCTTTTTTTTTTTTGTAACATTGTATCCTTTTCCTCTATTGATCAATTGTTATTACATGATTAACATTTCTTTTTTATTTTTACGTAATTTTATTCTAACGCCGTTAAAATTCATTACAATAAGATTTCTTCCTTACAAAAATATTTCACTAATGGCAAAATTATATTGACTAATGTGATGTTTTCTTTCTGTTAAACAAATTCACATTTAGCCAAAAACTGTAAGTATTTCAAAGAATCACAAACTTTTAATTTTTTGATTTACCCTAATAAGGTACTTATGTAGTATCGGGATCTACTTTTTCTAATCGATTTCTGATGTGTATTTTAAATCGTTAACCCCTTCAAATGTGATGGAAAAATAAGTACAAGTCCTTATATCGTTTGGTAAAAAAAAAAAACCTTTTAATTAATGCAAGGTTAGGAGAATTGAGATGTTTTACATTTCAGGATATCGTTTGGAAATACGACGTTCAAAAATACTTTCCAATTTGAAATGACCAACGGTATAATAAACAATGAAACGTACAAGTTTTGTATTTTTTTAAAATAAGGCAATCAAATAAATGAAAGGAAATCACCAGAAAAAAATGTGTTCCGATTCTACGTAAGTACTCTAATAGTTATTTTCTCTGGTTTATTTCCTAACTTTAGATATATGTTATTCTTGATCTTAAATAGTTATCAGAGTAAAGTGAAATTATTGGTGTTGGTTTTATTGCTCATTAAATTAGTAATTTTTTATGTGTTTTAATTTATATTCTAACTTCATTAAAATTCAATACAGAAAGATTTCTTCCTTACAGAAATATTTGACTAATGCCAAAATCATATTTGCTAATCTGCTCTTTCCTTTCTATTACGCAATTTCCCATTTAGGGAGTAAGTATTTCAAAGAATTTTACAAAACACACAAACTTTTATTTTTTTTATTTTACTTTTAGTAGAAAATAAATGTCTTCATCTTAACTTAGAAGGAATTACAACGATTCTATCTCAAGATATTTCTGATAATCAATTTTTGTTGAATTTTAGTATTTTCGTATTTCTTTGGTTTTAATATTTCTTGTTAAACTGATCATTCCTAAAACAGTAGCGGACTTCCTTGAAAAGAAGGAAAGTACTCTGAAGAGTGATGAAGGTTATATTTCCTAATCTGCTGTTTTGTTTCTATTAAACAAAGTCTAATGTAGCTAGGAAGTATTTCAAAGAATCTTAAAAAAACAAACAAATAATTTTTTTCTACCAATCGTAGATATTAAATATCCAGATTTAACATTAGAAATTTTTTGACTGATTCTTTCGAATGATTCTGATATTTACACTTTCCTTCAGTATAGATGCGAACGAGTCAATGGACTTTTTAGAAACACAGATTTCATCTCCCACAATGATTCTGTCGATGAAACGGTTCCTTTCTTGTTTTAAAATAGGAACAAATGTTTCTAGGGAAAGACCCATGATAAGGTCTGCTTTTACAGAATCCAAGTTATGTGGCACCCATTGCTCGCAAATCTTAAAGTCTTGCAGACGATCCTTGATAATTATAATGTGTGTATTATAATAAAGTACGAACAGGGATTGGGGGAACCAGAAAAATGAAGAAAAAAAGTTAATAAAATGGAAATGCAAGTTCAGATAGAAATAAGGTACGAACAGGGATTGGGGGAACCAGAAAAGGATAATACCAACTCCGAACATTTATTCTAAATTAGTCAGCGAATGCTTTCCACCATAACCCTAATTACTAATTATAGTTTCCACTGAGGAAATTGCCAATTCACTCACTCGTTGTTTGGACAACCCAAGATCTGAGATCAAATGTTGTAGTCTGTGTGTAGGAGAAGATTGACTTTATTTACTCAGGAAAAGGTTGGAACAAATTGAACTGGATAAAAATATGCTTCAAGATATAAAAAAAACTCCTTTTTCACAAAAATATATATTCGTAATCCTAAACCTATCAAGGAAAATCGTATTTGTAATTTGCAAGATGTCAAATGTTTTATTTAGTTTATTTTCTTACCCGTCTCGTCATTTCCTTTCGCTATTTTCTTTTAATTGGTTTTTAATTTCTCTTATTCTATTCCTTTTTCGTTTCCATGCGTGCTTTTCTTTTGATATTTTATAACGCTTCGTTTGTTTGTTAATCTTTTTTTTTATAACATTGTATCCTTTTCCTCTATTCATCAATTGTTATTACATCATTTTTTTAAATGTTTTTTCGTGTTTTTGATTTCAAAGAAATTGTAGTAAATCATTATTTATTTATGAGAAATAAATAAATATAATTATTATTTTAGAAAGGCTTTTATTGTATTTAAAGTAAGTGGAACAATTAATATTTAAATATTAGAATATAATTATGACGTCAGAGACTTATTGCATAAAAGAGGGGAGCAAGCATCTGTCTATCGTCTATCATCTATTGTCTTTCATCTATCGGACATCCGTCGTTATCATTTTTAGTTCGAGAGTTTTCTTATTAGCATTAACGAAGTCGAGGGGAATTCTCAGAATTAATCAGTTTGTAGTAATGTTGCGAGCTAAGACAGGTCGTACCTATCGACTTGCGTAGGAGTGACGTAGGATTCGTCACAGAGCGGCGAACGTCATTACTTCGTTGGCACGGACTGCAGCGGGAGGTTTGAAATGGTCTGGCGGTGGTTTCGTCCAGACGGGAAAATTGGCTTACCTCGAGCAGCTTAGAATTATTGCAACGCACGCAAATTACTGTGAGTAATGAACTTTATTTATCCTTTATCCATTGAGGGATGTGGAAAGAAGAATTCAACTTACCTAGATATCAAGCTGAGAAATTAGTGAATAATATCACATGTTCGCGAGAAATGGTGGAACTGTGAAAGAGAATTTATTATTAGCGGCAAGTTAATTATAT
>JAFIDM010073061.1:45801-59530 GCA_023159025.1 Thereuonema tuberculata
ATGCGTGACGTATGCAAATTTCATAACTAAAGGAAAACAATCACATAGATTCACACGGGTGAAAAGTCATAGCATTAAAGTGAATGATATTCACATACGGAAAAGCCAGTCGTGTAGATTCACACAGGTGAAAAGTCACATAATTGCAATTAGCATTAATTCAAGTGAAATAGGAAACATCATTGAGTATAAGTCATACAAGTTTAAAGGTGGGCTATTATAAAGTGCAAGACGAAAATAGTGATTACGAACACTTGTGGAACTGTTTCCTGAACTTGAAAGAACTATTATCAATATTAACCATTATTATAATGCGATGATTTCTATATATGAAATCTTAGCATTTGTTAGTCCTACTCTGCTAAACCAGTAAATGGGATTTTGTATAATTTTAAGCTGTTAATAATTATTTTAAATTTCAGACAAATTGATTAACCACTATCAATTGGTTGATTAATTTAATCGTAAATAATTTAAAGCTTAACTATATCAATTGAGGAAGTTTACTTCCTGCATTTATTCCATTAAAATCCCACAGAAATGATTGCTGTCGGGGTTGTTAAACTTGCTAGTGTTGGAGATTAGTCTCTGAATCTATTTATCTTTTGTTTATTTTATTTTAATTTTAATTTCGGTTGATAGAGTGTGTATGATTTAGCTGAGTGAAGGGTGGACAGCAAGACACCGACCTCAAGTGCTTTAGGTTTCTCTATTGAGCTAAAACTATGAATTTGTTTTGCTTTGGGAGAAATATCTCTAAGCCCTTCTGTACTTCACAGTTGCACATACTTTATAATTTCTCCGAGAACGACGAAAATCTGAGAGATTCATTTTGCCCTCCATATCTTTGTCTCCAGCGTTCACATCGTTCTTCAGAAGAGCTGTATAGTTGTGCACTGCCACTAAATACCTTTCTGTGCGGACATGTGTGTCGAAAAGGTCCAAAGACCATTTTTTGTTCTTGACAATCATCGAAAGCCGCCGCGGGAACGGAAATTGGGAATAAACACCTGGAGTGGCGTCAACCGGAACCAGCCATCGAGATTCCTATCTAATCTTATGTTCAATCGATAGTGCAGTAACCTGTGTATGCTTAGATTTTCGTGATTTTATCAGTGATTTAGTGCAGTTCTAAAATTGGAATCCCAATATTTCGGTATAGACCAATGTAGTCATTTCTAAGTAATTTCATCGTTTTGCAATTTGTACCTACCCGTAACTTCTATTTTAACTCTTTCTTTTTTCATGTCCCAAGAAATCTAAAAATGATTTTTTTTTGGTGTGTGAAAAGAAACTTTTAAATTTTTAAACTTTTAGTAACTATTATGTTTTGATCACGAATTGAATTTGTTTTTTGAACTTTGCCAATATTTTTTTTGCCCACATTTAGTGATCTTTGTACTAACAAATGTTTTTTTTTACTTTTGTTTGTATTTCAAATTTTTAATAATTTGTATTTCCATTGTTTTGGGTTTTTTTCTTATTATTTTCCCTATCTCGGACTGGGTGGTAGCAGAGCTGTTATTTTTTTTTTCATTTATTGTTTATCGAGAAAACAAAACTAGTTAGTCATTCCTTTTCTCGGTGACAGCACAAATGATTAGAAATATCCTCTAAGACTCAAGCAAGCATTATTAATTAAGAAACACAATAATGATCTTAAACAGAAAACTTAAAATTCAAAGAAGTACAGATTTATTACAGATTGATTTGTTATAATCTTGGGAAGCATCTATGTACGTTATAGTGATGCAGTATTCGAATAATTTAGTTAATTGTTTCAACAAATTTTAATTTTATTGCCATGGATGGACTCTTATGTAGATGGATCCAAAACATTCGAAATCTTATTTATTAAACCTGTTTATGCTATATCGTAGTTTAAGCAGTTGATGTTCTATTAAGGGTTTCTTCAATTATTTAAAAATAACATTACAATTCAGTACTGAAAATACAGTGAAACTATCAATAGATTTAATGATCTTTATTGATATCATTTGAGAAGTCCATTAAAGATTAACCAAAATAGCTTAATTGTAAAGGAATTAATAACGTTATTAAATAAAAAAAAGGTGAAAACTTTGGAAGCGGACTTACAATTGTTGGAAAAATTATTAAACTCCATTATATGAAAAGATAGGTAAAATGATCTTTTAAAAGTTTAATTTCTCTTAAATGGTTGTTCATAAATCAACAAGAGCAGTAACAGATAAATATTTAAATATAACCAGATTCTTTAACTGTAACGATGAACTAAAGCATATAGATTGGCAATGTTGAATCCCCCTAACAATTTCACAGTTCTTAATTCCAGTTAACGAGGTTGAATGAACACTAGTTTCGATGTATATATAATTGTAATTATTGCAGTATATAACGTTCATTACTAACAGTTGATGAATTATATCGTTTCGAAAAGTTCAACCTATATGATAAGAACGTCACAATGTTTAATTTGCTAGTTAGATTTAACGATGCACTATTTCTTTTCTTTCTCTAAGAATTGAAGAAATCACATAGAAATCTTTTTACACTGATATTGTAATAAATCACTAATAGTCACAATAAACTACGGCGGGTTAGATTCCAGTTGAAGGTACTAGTCAACAGGAAGCGATCTTGACATTCACTGCATAAGGCCGATTTACTGCTTCCGGCTAAGTGTACTGCGCACTGATACACGTTCTTTTTCGTCTTTGATCACGTGTTTCTTTTTGAAATATAAAATGGCGGCACTTGGTGTATCCAAACCACGGATCTCGTGATTTCCGTGATTTTTTCAATGTTTTCAATATAACAGACAGATCCTACAGCACAATACAAGAACGAGGATCCCAAGAGTGCTACGTAAATCATGATATGCATTTCAAACATCATTGTAGATGTGGTAAAAGGAATATCTTTGAAAGCACATGGTATGCATTTATGTCTTAAAATGGATCTGGTATGTCTTCATTTGTCCTAGGCCTACTCATGGATTTCCGATACGTGTAGGGTCCGTGGTTTCCCTTCATACCATTCCTTGCCACCGCATGTTATCTCCAATTTCATTCTAAGCAAGGAACCATCAAATACCATTCCTGTAAGGGTTATTTGGTTGTTTCAAACTTTATCGGTAGGCCTACTAAGTCACAATCACTAGGCCTAAAAAGGTAAGTCTACACTTTTTATCTTTGACTACTCAATCCATCGGAGGTTTAGTAAATATTCAGCGCTCTATTATTCTTTATTGAGGATGGCCCATTCTAGCACTCGAGTCGTTCCTGTATTTATTTCAGGTAACTTTTCAAAACTTGAAACATGTGACGTCAACTTCAGCTTCCGGTTCGTGACATTAGTTCCGAGCCTGACTTATTTCGCAAGGCGGAAAAAAAAAGCCTCCCTTACCGATAACTGGAATTTTACCTTATGGCGTTGTCGTTTTTTCGATGTCTTATCAATACTTCAGCACTTTACATAGCACTATTTCGCTTTTGTTCATATTACACTAACGACTAGATATTATAATAAATTTCTCAATGCACTATTATTAATTTTTATATCCTTCTCGTTGATCTTTAGATCTGCCTTTGCAAATTATTCTTCTATAAAATAATTGTAGTTTCTCGTCGAATAGTGTATATGTTCTGACTTGCCACGATGATATGAAATAAAATAAAACTACTTCCAGTTCTTCACGTTGATAAGAACATACTCCATCGTTCATTGCAGTCCTTCTATCTATATTTCCTATAGGGGGAAGATAACTGAATCGGTTCGAATTCTCCTGGGATAGTCAAGATGGCGTCGCTTCCACTTCTTGCTAATCTCCCATCTATGACGTCAATATTCTCTAGGCTTATAAACGTATATGAAAATGAATAAATACATATTAAGACTTTTGAAGAACTAATAAAAACCAAGAACGTATATGTGATCTTTATGTAACCTGTTCTTTGTCTTAGATGTATCCTACTTAACTTCTATTGAGGCATGTCTTCTTAGTTGAATTCAGATTCATCTACATTCACGGAGAAATCGCTTCTCTCTCGGAAAACACCAAACAATCCCATGAGCTCTCAACAATGTTGCCTGCATATGATTCGTTTTCCAAGTGAAACTCCTTATTTATCATTTCAATTCTTTTCCAACTAACAAACGGAAACACAATAGACGTACAATATATATGATTCCATATTGCTTCCTTATTAATTATTAGCTTGAGAATAATAACAAAAACTGGAATAGCATAGAAAACGAATGTCACTATTTCGTGGTTTAGAAAACAGAACTGAAACATAAAAAGAATTGGTAATGGTTTGTGCTATTACGTTGTGGCTATCAAACTTCTTTTGGCAGAAAATGGCAGGAAGTATTTATCTGTAAGACTAAACTCATAGAATCTTGGACAACAATTCATGGCTAATACTGAAGTTCTGAGTGGTGACTTAAATGTATTTTCACTGAATATACTTTTTAAGATCAAAGCTAACGAGTCTTCTTTGGCCTTTTTATGATACATCACCTATCACAAGATTCATTCGCATACTATATTTAGAACAGAACTATTCTACAGTGAATATATGGAGCAGAGTTTTAGAATAATAAGTGGATAAGAACATGCTTCAAAATTATCAGTTTTACAATGAAAATATTTTTTATTATGTAAGTTATATTCTAATCCCATTAAACATGAGGAAAATACTCTAATGAGTGATGGAGATTATATTTTCTAACCTGATGTTTTATTTCTATTAAAAATATTTCCATGTAGCCCGTAAGTATTTCAAAGAATTTTTGAAAACAATAATTCATAGCTATTATTGAACTTCTGAGTGATGACTTCGATATATTTTCTCTGAATATAATTTTTTAAGATCAAAGCTAACGAGTCGTCTCTGGCCTTTTTATGAGATATCATCTACCACAAGATTCATTCGCATGCAAGATTTAGAACAGCACTGTTCTACAGTGAACATATGAAGCAGAATGTTAGAATAATAAGTGGATAAGAACATGCTTCGAAAATAAGAGTTTTACAATGACAATATTTTTTATAATATAATTTATATTATTCTGATGAGTGATGAAGATTATATTGCCTAATCTGCTGTTTTCTTTTTATTAAACAAATTCCCATGTAGTGTGTAAGTATTTGAAATAATTTTTAAAAACATTAACTCATTGCTATTATTGAACTTCCGAGTGGTGACTTCGACGTATTTGTAGTGAACATCCTTTTTTAAAATCAATGCTAGACAGATGTGTTTGTCAGATGTTTTTATGAGACATTATCTATCAAGAGATTCATTCCCATACAAGATTTAGGACAGTATCGTTCTATAGTTAATATATGGAGCAGAATATTAGAATAAAAAGATGATAAGAACATTCTTAAAAAATAAAGGTTTTCAATTATTCAACGTTAAGGAAAATACTCTGATGAGTGATGAAGATTCTATTGCCCAATCTTATATTTTATTTCCATTAAACAAATTTCCATTTCTATTAAACAAACTAAACAAAGTTCCAAAACAAACACAAATTCCCTGTGAGTATTTCAGAATTTAAAATTTAAGAATGTAAGAATTTTAAAAAAACACACAAACATTTTATTTACTTTATTTATTTAATAATAGACGATAAATTTCTACAATTTAGTATAAAAGGTGACGAACTTCTTTCAAAGAACTTCTTTGATACACAGATTTCATCTCCCACAATGATTCTGTGGATGAAACGGTTACCTTTTTGTTTTATAATAGGAACAAATGTTGCCAGGGAAATACCCATGAAAAGATCTGTTTTTACAGAATCCAAGTTATGTGGCTCCCATTGCTCGCAAATCTTACTGTCTTGCAGACGATTCTTGATAATGTGTTTACACCTCAATATTCCAAATTAGTCAGCAAATGCTTCCCTCCGTAACTTTTCTGGCTTTCCGTCTGATACTGTTAATTTCATCAAGGGAAGTATCGTTCAATATGACTCTTGGGTGATTGTGCTAGCCTCGAATCATCAGTTAACGATGATCGTCTTCAACCGGTACCACTATTCTTTTAAAGTATATGATAATTGGTTTATTCCACTTTATTTATTGGGCGATGGATTTCTGTACATCGAGACCTTCAAATGTTAAAAACAAATACTGGATAGCTGTTCCACATTCGTTGTTTAGATCATAAATTTTTATACAGAACACTACCACTATACTCTGGAGAGAAGCAGGCTGCTACTCTCTTCACAGAGCCATCGCTTTGATAGCAATGCCATCTGCCATTGAGTCATAACAGTACAGTGAAACCAACAATATTCGGTGTCGAAAATCTCGCAATTCATCTATTCGCCACTGATATATTATGTGGCTCGTTTTCTTTTGCGTAACTTTTCTTTTTTGCTGTTTTCTTTTGATTTTCAATTTAACTTTAAGGAATAAAATACCTCTTTTCATTTCTTGTTAATGTGATCTTTCTTAATTCTTTAAAACAATAGTGGACTTTCTTTTAAAAGATTCGTTTTCAGACTGCTGATGGCAAAATTGGATTCAATTTTCATTTCTTTCACGATTCTAAAATTTTGTCTTCGATCACAGTATCGTTACAATTCGTAATTTCAGTCAGGTCCCTTTAATTGCTGTTGCTATTTTCTAATTCAAAAAAGATTTCTTAACAAAGAAAAACCAAAAAAGTTTAAAAAAGAAAAAAAAAATCTGCTTTTATCAATAGATTTAGAATATCAAAATTCCTTCGATATCTTTTAGTTCGAATGTCGGTGAGTGTTGAACTTATTCAACAACATTTGATGATGAAATAATGATTTCAAGATTGCAGTCACATTTCCTTATTAAACATCTTGAAAAGATCTTGAGCACATTTAGTGTTTTTCCAATCTACTAAGAGCAGGAAAACATTGACCATATATTCTATTAGAAAACTGCTTAGCAAGGTCAAAAAGGCTGCATAAATATTTTCAACAAAAACGCACGTGAATGAAGTTTATGGACTGCCTTAGAGTCAACTGAAAAAAAAAGCAATGAAAAGATAACTTTTAAAAGTATTAAAAAAAAGTTAATACACATTAACAATTGTTTGCTAATTAAAAGAAAATAAAAGACGATAAGAAAGTAAAGATAGTTTTATGATTCCGTAAGAAAACGACCTTCAGGGAAAAATGAAATAAAAAAAATAGATGAGTGAAGGAAGATTTGGAAGAGAAATGTGATAGATTGATTGAATGGAAGAGATTCACTTTACTCACCCACGAAATGTCAGAATCAAAAATGGAGAAAGTTATTAAATAAAAATAATTTCGAAACTTTTTTATTTTGTTTTTTGGAAGCTCTGCCACCAATAAACTTCATACAATTTTGTTTTCTCCATATCTGTATAGAATATTTATAGCAATTGATATTGTATAGCGTTAAATTGATCCAAACAGAAATGAAAAAAATTGCTAATATTTCCTCATGATCCTAAAGTACATAAATTCATATTACAAATTTTCCTAACAATTTTTTTGTTCAACAGAATTGTGTTCAACTGATTAATCGTAAAATGAATGTTATTTCTAAGGCGAGTGTTTTTTGAAAAATAAATATAGAACAAACTTAAGTAATTTATAACTCTTTCTTTAGCAAAGAATTAACATAGTCGATGCAGTGAAAATCATTTCCTTCCTAGATTCTCATGAAAAATGAAAATGGATGAGGATTAACTATTATCAATTATCTTGGGTGAGAAACAGAACTCATGGAAACTTCTTTGAAATGAGGACAATTCTATCAGATATTTCCAAAGTAAAGTAAGAACTTGAATTGTAATAAAAATAACATTACCATTAATACATGAAAACAATAGGTGTAGAATTTACAAGAGATTGAATTATTTCTTTTGAAATCATCTGTGTTCACTTGAATCAACAGATTAACAAAACAGAAAGAAACTGATAAAATACAAAAGAATACAGAATGAGATGAGAAAACAGAAAATATGGGAAAAATACTTACAAAGAGAAAACGTTGAGAAAAAAAGCCGGGTCGTTGTAATTTTGCGTTTAGCGAAACACAACTGAAACTATTGGAAGTGAAATTTCAATTTTCAAATTTAGAGAAAAGAAATTAATACATTTCCAATTTTGCGCTGTTGTTTTAAGTTTATCAAAATTCTGTGGCTGATAATTAGGATATTTTTATTTGCCAGACTTAAATCAGAAGATCATCGGCAATGATAAAATTGGAGTAGGAAAATAAAATCACTATTGCTATTTGATAGTTAGAAGACTATTATAGACACAAGATTCGAATTTTATTTGGATACATCAAGATTTCGAAAAAATTGGGGTCGATTGACTGTTGGGAGGAGATTTACCTCACTGTCTGAAGATTTTCAGTTCCCATTTGATATCGAATAGTTGTTTTATTTCATTTTTTTGTTTAACGTAAGCTACACACTATATAGTCAAATGTATCCGGACGCGGAGGTTTCTGAGCACGTATTAACATGATATCGGTCCCTCTTTTGCATCGATGACAGCCTGTACACGTCTTTCCACCAAGTTTTGATTGCTGAAGTGAGTCCGGCCACGGAAGATGGGCGATGTGGTTGGGCACCTAATATGCGTTTTATTTTGTTCCACAGATGTTCAATGGGGTTGAGATTGGAGCTGTGAGACGGCCAGTCAAATTTGGAACCATGTCATCAAACCACGGTAGCCCAAGCTTTGATGTGTGTACGGGACAGTTATCCTTCAGGAAGAGAAAAGGGTCTTCCCCAAACTGTTGTCAAAGAGTTGGGAGGGCAATGTTGTCCAGAATGGCACGGTACATGATGCCCTCAGAGTTCATGATGCCCGTCACAGGAACTAAGGGACCCAGGCCGAACAAAGAAAGCACCTTCACATCATCATGCTGCCACAACCGAACTTAACAGTTGGCAGAATGCAGTTCGATAAGAAACGTTCGTCAGGCATTTGCTAAACCCACATGCGTCCATCGGACTGCCAGATCGTGAAGCGAGATTCATCAATCCGCAAAACGTTTTTCCACTCCTCCACAGTCCAATGGCGGTGATCTCTGCAACATTGCAACCCATTCCTCCCCTTTTGGAAGTTGGAACTCCGTCGTCATCACCACCAACGGAGATTTACGATTTTGTTTCCCTACTCTCTTGAGGATTCGATGGCCAAGGTCCGTCCATTTCGTGCAGCTGTCGATTCACTGACTTGACGTCTTTATTTTACAATTACATCATTCACAGTTGATTTCGGTATGTCACATTTGCCGTATTTTCACGAACCGGTTACCTACAATGGTGGCATCCGATTATCACGCCACATTCGAAGTTACTGAGCTCGCCTGACTTACTCATTTTATTGGAAACACAGAATTATAACCGCCCAAACTCCCACCAACGCTTTTGTAGAGTCCGATGACTCATCAAACCTCCTGACCTGCCCGATCCACTTCGTCGGAATGGTTTCCGGATACTTTTGGCATGTAGTGTAGTTTCAACTACCAGTGTTGCTGATGACTGATCTGAAGAAAGTATCAGAGTAAAGTAAAATTATTGCTCTTGGATTTGATGTTTATTTAATGTAATAGTTTTCAATTCTATTTCGCGTTTGAAATGATGAATTACCAATCAACTTAGATATTAAACATTCTTAATTATGACACTAAGGAAGTAGTTATAATAATTAGTAACTAAAGTCCGCCAAACCAAAGAACGACCGTGGCCACCAGATGCCGCAATAGTAGAATTTGAATCGATTGTATATGTCTGTGTTTATGGCGGGAAAGTGAACAGTTAGGGAGTTTGAAGTTTACGGAAAAAAGACGATATTTATTTTCTTGAACTATTCTGATTTCTCATCAAATATAATTTCAAAAATTAATTTTTATTCATTCGTTCGTTTCAATCGTTCAAAATCAGTCTCCTACCTTTCCCAATTGGTTTTTTGACGACATTGCATTCCTGAGATCGACAACACGAAGACGAAGATGGGATTCGTTGACTCACGTCTCGTCTAAAAAAACGGCCCTGCGATCGAAAACAATTTCTCTGATGTGCCATAAGTAAGCATGTCATAAGGCCTTTTCGAATAAGAAGTAACGTTAGCAATAATTTCCTTTTTGTTTGGCTTCAAAGGTTTTCACTGTCCGAGAGTCGCCATTTTGAATCTTCTCTCTCGAGTCCTGGAATGATTAAGAGATCAAGGTCAGAGTCGATCTCTCATTTGGCCATATATAGTCATCCAACTATTTATTTTAATAAAATAAAGTTTCAGATGATTTGTTTATTGATTAATGAAGAATATATTTTAAATCACTCCAAATAAATTCTAATTCCTCAACAATTGTATAACATTTAAATATTGTGTGTTGAGAAATTCTTTTATAGCTATAATTCTTTTTTCTTTAAGCAGCTTTCAATTGCATTAACAAATGACTACCTTAATTTAAACGTTTCTTTAAATTAGAACTAAATAAAGTAGAATTCTCCCAGCTTAGCATTTCTTTTTTATTTTTACGTAATGTTATCCTAACCCCGTTAAAATTCAAAACAGAAAGATTTCTTCCTTATAGAAATATTTGATTAATGCCAAAATCATATTTTATAATCTCCTGTTTTCTTTATATTACGCAAATTTCCCATTTAGGAAGTAAGTAATTCCAAGAATTTTACAAAACACACAACCTTTTATTTTTTTTTATTTTACTTTTAGTAGAAAACAAATGTCTTCATCTTAGATTCGAAGGAATTACAACGATTCTATCTCAATGCAAGATATTTCTAATAATTCATTTTTGTTGAATTTTAGTATTTTCGTATTTCTTTGATTTTAATATTTGTTGTTAAATTGATGGTTCCTAAAACAGTAGCGGACATTTCTTGAAAAGAAGTTATTTTCAGACGAATGATGAAATAACTTGATTCCTCATTCGCTAGTAATATAGGAAAACGTTTCCCTACTTCATAGCATTAAAGTAATTCTTTAATTTGTTTAAGAGCCATTCAGAGCATTTCAAAATGGATTTCTGAACAAATATTTCAAAAATGGATTTTACAAATTCTTCTTTTATTGAAAAATTTGAGAATACCATTTTTTTCAAATGTTTTAGAATTAGAAAGTGGATGAGTTTTGCAACCTATTCGTAAAATATTTTATCTCAACATAATAATTTTCTCTCCATTTATATATGATTACGGACGTTAAACTTGCTTTCTATAGTAATTTTCAGGCAGCAGACTCATATTTTCTTATTATTTATATTATAAAGAACTTTAGATCATATACTTCTGGAATAAATTCGCATTCGTTTAGTAATAATAACGAGATAAAGTACTATATATGTAATAGTCTGCCACAAATGATTGATGAATGAAGTCAGATGTATAATGCTGGTTGATTGTTTTCAATGTAAATTAACCTAAAGAATTAACCTAAATTAATTAACCTAAACCATTCGAATCTCGCTTATAAACAAAGTTCATCTGTTCTATATGTTCGTTTCTATAATATCAATATCGATGAATACTTTAATGATGAGTTCGAATCAGAAATTCTATCTCATTATTATTATAATCACTAAGTAGAAATACTAGTCTAATAATTCACTGTCAATGGATGCACTTTTGTCTTCTGAACAAACATTGTCTCTCGGGATAAAATATAATCTGTATTAACAACACTTACTTGGATGCTTGTCGTGGAACACTAATACATCGATGACTTTATTACAGTAGACACACAATTATTCCTTATTTTGGCTTGAGTACCAACACCACCGTGCCTATGTTCCAAAACGAATTTAGTCCTACGACTTATCTCTACTTGGTTGATCGGCTCCTGTAATTATTAATATTAGATTAATCAATCATGAGAACTATCTATCCAAAATTATTCTCATGATTGAAAATCAGCTGCTAAGAAGTTTACTTAAAAACATCTTTTTCGGAAATTACTTGATCCGAAATCTTATTGCACGCAGAAAAACAATAACGACCGATCCGCTCCGTTGCCATCATCTAAGTCCAAAATTTTCTTTATATTCTCTCATTGTTGGGCTGCCAACCATCAATGTTCATGGTCACTCGCTCTATTCTCACAATGCACGTCTTCACTTAAATTTAATTATTCATGCTTATTATATAATTATTTCAACAGTATTCAAATCTCAGAGAATTTTTTTCAAATACCGTCACCATTAATTTTCAAAGAAATATTTACCTACCTTGTGAGGACTTTCGTAACACTTTAGATTTTGTAGATTGTAAGTGTTCGAAATCAAGATAAGGCCAATATTTACTTCATCGTGGGGTGATAATTAAACAGGAGGTATTTGGAGCCCGAAAGACACAAGAACTGTTAGGCCAAAAACGTCCAAATGTGATGAATATACTATTCAGGCCATGGGATTATGACATCGCAGAAAAATCCCAGCCTCACTTAAAGTAAATAAATGATTAATTAAAAAAAAATCATTCGAAGCAACAAGCATCAGCTAGACATTATAATTAATAGTTTTTCTTACTATTCTAACTAAAATTTTACCCAATGAACTAAAAGCATAATTTCTTCATTTATGAAATATATCGGTCATATACTTTTAGAAAAACGAATCCAAACTAAAATCAATCAGTTTCATTTGAATATTTTTTTTTGCTGAATCATTTCTAATCTAGTTATAACTAATAACACCATATTACTAATTGTTGTAATACAAATTATTTGAAATATTTTTCTATTATTAACAAATTCCTTTTCTTCTTTAGAGTCTTTTCAGAATTTTAAATTTTAAAAAATTACCAAACCAATTTTTTATGTTTGTTTAAAATATAACAAATTAAATAAATACACTTCTCTATGAATGTTTCTAGATATTTCTTTTAACAAATTTTTATATTTTTTTTTTCAATAGGATTAGTACGGTAACCGAAAAAGACGAGATGAAATCGAAAATCCGAAAAACCGAAAAAGACGAGATTTCCCCCTGCACTGATGACACTTTCCAGCACCTTATTTCAAAGTTCCAGCACCTCTACATCACAAGACATAATCAACTAAATCTTTTATTATAAAGCCCTATCATATTTATTATGTTAAATAACTGTCTGAATTTTTTTATTGTAAAATGTTTAATTAATTTATAGAAATTAATAATTTAAGAAAACGACAATTTATTATTATTAAAATTGATATTACTAGAAGTATTATAATTCATTTAATTAGATTTTGAGGACAATAATAGTCTCTGAATTATCTTTAAAAAAATTTGTATAAGTTAAAGCATTCTTACAATTTATTTTCCTCTATAAGTTTCTAATTTGAAGAAAAAAAACACATGTTCAATTTAATAGTTAGTAAATTGTTATGTTAATTAATTAGAATAAATATCTTAAAGATGTTATGAAAAATAAAACTGTTTAATTTGCCAATTTTTGTAATTTCATTATTCTTTAAATAAATATCGCACTTGCAGCATTGAAAATAACTTCTTGTTTTTATTTGAAGGTTTGTCAAACTAAATACAATTTTCTTATAAGTGACATCTTTAAGAACAACGCAGGATTAATAGGATGGGAAAGTGGAAGGGAAACAACAACGCAGGATTAATAGGATGGGAAAGCGGAAGGGAAAGAACAACGCAGGATTAATAGGATGGGAAAGTGGAAGGGAAAGAACAACGCAGGATTAATAGGATGGGAAAGTGGAAGGGAAAGAACAACGCAGGATTAATAGGATTGGAAAG
>JAFIDM010073062.1:0-12760 GCA_023159025.1 Thereuonema tuberculata
AGTTTTTTGTGGCGAAAAGGTGTCTTGAAGAGCCTTCTTGTAGGGCAAAACTAGCAAATCCTTCAAAATGGCATATTTCCTGTGATTTTAGGACCTAAACTAGCGAAAAAGTACCCTTTTTTTTAAAACTTAAATGGCAATAGAAGCGAATGTGCATATTCGCTACTTTGACCATTTCATCTCTGCTGACTGAACACTTTTCTGTGATAAAACTAGCGAATGTGCCTGTATTCGCTAGTTGTCCCTACATGACGCCACGTGGTCATTGTCGCCTTCTCACCTTCTCTAACCTTCTCACCTTGGATAAATTATTAATTGAAAAATATTAGCTTAAAATTACACTATCAAAAATTATCTAAGATTATTCTAATCAATTTCTAGTTTAAAATGTCACAAATTGCATGTTTCTATCTTTTTTGTTCGAAAGTTACTGAACAATTAAGTTTCAAAGCGACTTACCGCTTTGGTTTGGCTAAAATGTAAAGAACGGTATCCGCTTCGATTTCCGATCCGATCATACGGATATTAGCTGATACTGATGCTAGTATTAGTCAATCCCTAACTATGAACATAAATAATAGTGTAGTTCGCTAGTTTGGTCAGCATTTAAGGAGGTTATGATGAATTTTAATAAGGATAGTAGTGGCGAATTTGCACATTCGCTACTTCTTCCTTAGCTATCTCAACGGCACAAACTTTCTGCAAGATCCAAACTATCGAATCGACCAAAACTGCTTGAAAAATGCAACAATCAAATTTTTAACCCCATGCCATTGTAGTATACCCCAATGACAATATCTGTACCGAATATGAGACTTCCAGGAATTGTTCCTGAGTTTTGAGGGACATTTCCCACTAAATTAGCTTTTTCTCAAAACTTGCATCTTGGATATTCGCTACTTTTGCGCTAAGCCATCGATTTTATGGTTTTTAGGGAACTTTTTAAAGAAAAATTTCTCAAAAGCCTCTCAATCAATGTTCATCTCAACTTTACGCTAACTATGCGCAGCTGCATTGATTTCGTATTCCTGGGAGAATTCAGAAAAAATGAAAAATAAATATTATATGTATAGAAAATAAAGTTTTATATATAAATCAAAACAAGAATAATAATATTTGAAATATCTCACACTACAAGTACTACGAAAAAACTAGAAATAATAAATTAAATCTTAATAAATAAAATCAAGCTGAATGGCCACATGGCTTTAAGGGTCCTTGGGTGCGAAGGAGGTTTAGGCTCCCAGTGATTCAACAAATAAAAATTAACTCAATAATAATAAAATAAGAAAATAAAACGAAAAACTTTAAGAGCAATACTCGATTCAAACAATAAATAATGGTAATAAAATGAAATTGATTAAACAACTTAAACTTAAAACATAATAAAATAAAAATAAAGGAAAGTAAGAAAATAAACGAAATATATGTAATATTGAAAGCTTTGGTTTCACAAAATTTATTCTGACATTGACTTTATGTAAGTTTATTTTTTATTGTTTTTTTGTTTTTCATTGCCTTTCAATTCATTTCTGTTCTTTTAATTAATGTGTTAATTTACATGTGAATCAATTGATTAAATGTCATTCACTTTATCCTATTGAACTTTTTAATTTTCTACAATAATATTATAATTTATACATTGATCTACTTTATTTTGTTTTACTTTCGTTTAATTCTGAGTTTGTTATTATTTTTTCTGTTTGCTATTTTGATTTTTTATTATTTTGAGTTTTTTAGTCATGAATGTGATGTAACGTATTTCGATCATAATAAAAAAAGCTGAATACAATTTTTTTATTTATTTCTTAAATTTTTTTGTTAGTAAACTTTTATCTTTCCAATTTTGTGATTTTATACAAATTCTAATATTATGTAATTTTACTGTTGACATCTCTACCACCTAAAAAAAGAAAGAAAGGATAAAAGAAAGATAAAAAGAACAGTGAGTTTTCTTCGTTTTTCTTATAATCCATTCAATTATTGTTTATTTCGAATAAAGAAATTTAGTTTGAGAAAAGGAATTGATCAAAGAAACCTATAAAATAATTCAGTACCAAGAGATTACAAATAGAAAGTTTGAATTTGAAATTTTAAAGTTTAAAATGGGGATTTATTTTTATTTTATTTGCATTTTGATTAAAAATTCATTTCATTTCAATTCTGATTCAATTTTGATTTGTAAACAAAGGCGACTATTGCAAACAAAATCGAAATTTCTGAAGTAAAGGAAAGACTCATGATAGAATGAATAGTAAAAATTGTTTCAATAAAGAAAATTTCCTTAAAGTTAGTATGCTTCTTTTGGTTATATTAAAGATTTTATGAAAAAATAGGTTATTGAAGTATAAATATAATGAGAGAATATTAGTAATATTATTGTTATTCATGAAACATCATTACTGTTAATGTTTAATTATTATCATTATAATTTATGTATTTTATATTATCATTATTAAACAAGCTAAAAAAAACCGATTAGTAAGCCAATCACAATGCTTCGCAACGTCTTCTAATACGAAAAAATTATCGATGTTGCTGTAATTTCCTTATTACTATAAATGTGGTTGTTGGGCGTGCAAAAGACGAAGTGGTTGCGATTGTTGTGCTTAATGATAATTTAATGAGATTTTAATTAAGGTATGTTGGCCAAATAAGGCCCGGTTTCAAATAAGGCCCCGTCTTTGTTTTATTAATAGAACGTTGACAATTTACCAAGATTAGTTATGTTTCAGATAGGTCCCGGCTTCTAGCGGCTACACTAAAAATTAGGTCCGTTGAAGTGGATAATTTCACCATGTTTGTTTCAGTTGAACAGTAAAAGTCGCCTGAAGCTTTTGTCGTTACTATTTCAATTTAATTTGATAAATCGTCTGCATTTTTTGGCAAATTAATATCCTTAAACATGTTTTATTTCATTTTAAAGTGTGTAATGAGTAGAATAAGATACTGTATTTGATATTTTCCAGTTGACGTGCATTTAAATACTTTTTAGTAAAACAATGCATGAAAGCGTGGGTTAACAGGGGGCTCCTAATAAGACCTTCCATTGTATAACATAAAGTAATTATATAAATGAGAAAAAAAATATAACAAAAATCATCAAAGCTAGTTTTAAATTCACAATTTTATAAATTAATTACGAATTAAATATTAATTTGTAGCTTAATATTTAGTCAGAACTAAATGTTGGAAATTGGCTGTTTTCACTGCCAAGCTCTTTCTCTGTGGGCGAGTTTGCCTGTGACTAGTAGTGGGCCTTATTTGGAGAAGGGGCTCCTAATAAGGCCTTCAGTTATATTTTAAAAACTGTGTTACTACAAAAAGAATTTCAAATGCCACTAACTCTAAATTCACTTTTTAATAACAGCACACCTTAAACTACCTTTCAAGACAGTTTTCAGAATTTTCAGTCTTGCAGTAGAAATGTAAAAAATCTTTTACCGTTAGGTGGGCCTTTTTTGGGCAACCTACCTTATAATTTAATGAGATTTTAATGAGGCTTTTCTACGGGACAGACAAAACGGGAATATTAGGCTGCTGATCTTATTAGAAGAATAAAACTATGCTACTGAACGATATATTTTTCAATTGTAATCATATATACAGAAATATTTTTAGTTCTTTTTTAACCCTTATATTATGTAGAGGCAAAAATAATAATTTTGTCCTCTTATACACCTGAAGAAGATTTTCGAAAAGAAAAACGAAATATTGTGGACATTTTATAGGATTTCTGGAATAAATTACTTACAAATTTATGAAACATGGCTTTATATAGATAATAGCTATTTCTTTTTCCTATCTGGAAAATTCGAAACTAACTCCTCCATTTTTTCTTTTGTGGATTATAATGATTTGAAACCTATTTTCTATTTCCTAAATAACAAAAGAAAAATTCAACACCTCCTATTCCTATAAATAACTAACGTTTTTTTACCTAACGTCTGGGCTCTCAGAACTTTCGCCAATTGGCCTCGACCAGAGGCGCTGTTTGCGAGCTATTTCGTCCAAAAATCGTTGGAATAAAGTAATTATTAAATTAAAAATAAGCCTTACAATAATATCAACTGGAAGTAAATATCAATCAAACAAACTTTGATTACTTTATACATATTCATGTTAAAAAGTAATGAGCAATTTATACATTTAGTTCAAATCAATGAATTTCCAAATATATACAACAAGGAAATTGATGATACTTTTAAAACCCAGAACTAATATTTCAATACTTCAATGTTCGTAGATTAAAATAGCTGTCTTTTTCATCATTAACTAGGCCACCCCCCTGTCAAGTATGAGATAATCCAAGAAGAATCGATTCCAAACGGTTACGGCAGAAAAGTGATATTTTACTTTTTTTTTAATGAACTCATTATTTGATAGCGCGCTAACAAATAGAATAAATAAAGGATTAGATATTGGGGACCAACAGTAGTCCAATGGTTCGCGTTCCTGACTTTGAGGACGAAGGTCCTATGTTCGAATCCCATCTGTTGTGGGCATCTACTGGGGCAAAAGGCAACCAACTGCGAGATCCTCTTCCTATCACAACAACAGTTGAATTTAAATATGAAGAAGCAATCCCAATTGGACATCGAATTGCGACAATATAACACACTATACATTATCCCGTTTTTATTTTGCAGACGGCTTACAAGATGACGTAATGTATCGTTTTGCCAGAATGAGCACAAGATGTCAGTATCACTATTTTGCCTTCATAATGGAAGTTTGCTGAATTCAAGACAATAACTACTGTTAAGAAATGTTGTGAAAAAAATATCTAATTTAGTTTTTTGTTTTTAAATCTGTAGATATTTCTTTTTCTTTAAAATATCACAGTATTAAACACAAACATAAAAATAAAATTAGAATTTTCCATTAGGGCAGAATATATCGTCAATTATTTGTACAGATGTATATATACAGGGTGTTCATTTTATCTGAAGACATTGAAACAAAGAAATATATATATACAGTATATTTGTAGGCTCCATGTAAAGTCCAGGAATTTAGAGTTTTTCTATAAAATTTCATCTAAATCATTCATTCCTCCATTAGTTTTATGATCAATGAAAGATGATATGTAATATTTGTATTCTATATTAAATAAAAAATTATATCATCTGGATAATTAAATACATAATGACTATCATGTATGAAGACATTATATAAATATTCTCTTCATTAGAAAAGACAAAATCTTTTTTTTTCCTTAAAAAAAATTGATAATATAATAGGTATTATTCAAGTTCACCCCTCGATCTGATAGTTCTGAAATGAACTTTTGATATACAATGAAAATCTATAATATTTTGTTGAAATGTTGATATTTAGTGAAAAAAAATTTTTTTAATTTTATAAGTCAACATTAGTGGAGATGTGAAATGAACTGTAAATATGATAATTTTTAACTTTTATAATTTCACATGACTATGTCTATGAATGAACTATTGATGTACAGCAGAAATGGAAGCTTAATTTTTTTCATATTGACTCCTTCAGATTGTTGTTCTAAAATTAAATGTTGATGATCAGCGGACTTTGAATTTTTATTGAAATGTGTGCTTGTATTGTTTAAATTTCGTCATTATAGACGAAATGTATAGAGTGGTTACCAATTTCAATTAAAAAGCTTAGGATTTCATCCTTTGTTAAATTAGCAATTTTTGAAAACTTCCTTTACTTTTGTAGTGTGTTTTATGAAATGTTTCCGCATATCTTTGTTGACTTTTGTAATCGAATTTATATAGAAGAATTTTAATAATTTCATATACTGAATAATAGATATGAACTTTTTTTTTAAGTTTCTCCACGATTTTATAGTTCTGAAAAGAACTGTTGACATTCAGTGACAATCATAATTTTTATTTTGGTAAGTTCACATGACTGTTGATACAGTGAAAAAGGTTTGTTTCTTTTATTTATGTAAGTTCACATCAGTGAGGATAGAATATGAACATCAGTATATACTCATTAAAATATACAGTGGAACCTCGCTATTTGTACAAAATTCGTTCCAGGAGGCAGTTAGCATTACGATATGAACGAATGCTGAATCATTTTTTCCCATAAGAAATGATGTGAATTGGATTTATCCGTTACAGAGCGCCAGAAGAAACTTATTTAAACATTTAAAATAATTGATGCATAATAAACGTGCTTAAAAACTATATTGAGTAGCCGGATCCGAGAAATGATTTCCACTTTCAACCTTCAAGGAGTTCTTTTTTCAATTCAATTATCGGTATCACTACTTTCCTTTTAGGCTTGGTTGTATCACTAATCTTTTTTTGGACCTATGATTACACTTATTTTCAAAGAAAAATATTTAAAAATAATCAATAATAGCAATAAAATAACACAACGTTTTATGGAGCATGTACAACTGATGCTTAGCGTACGAGAGAAAACAATCTTTAGTCGCCATCTTGTTTCCTTTGATTTTGATGCATTTTTTTTTGGAGTAGATAAATGCAAATATTATTGTCTAACGAAAAGGCACATTTTTGTTGAATTCATTCAGAAAAAAATAATTCCTATGTAGAAATTATTTTTTTTATTTCGCTTCTGATAATACTTTGCTATGCCGTCAAGTTGGACCCATTTTCTTTGGCGGCAGAATGGAACAGTCCCTGAAAATTCCGAACGAGATTTTGTTTAGTAACAGGGATGAAACCAATGATCACAATAACAGTTTGAAATCACTGATATCGCATCTTCACAATATAGCTCATTACTAGATGCAAACGAAGTATTTTATTTATCTTTTGATAATTTTTATTTATCTTTTGATAATTTTCTTACTTTTTTAACATGAACTTTTCACTGCTGAATATGATAAATTGTTCAAAAGTGATCAATTAAAAAATTTTTGGGCATAATTGATACGGAAACTCTATCGCTCACACTTTCACCGAAACGACTTCAGAGAATTAATAAAAACACTAATGGTCTCCGGAATCGTCTATTGGTCTTAAAGAATTTGAAGGCAACTAATTTAATTCTTGATTTCCTGTCTTTTCCATTAATAGTTCATTGCAATTTGTTAATTCTAAAAATAATTTCAAAACCCAATGTTTTCTTTTAATATCTCACGTATAATTAGTATTCTAAAATTCATATTTCAGTGAATAAGAAGTGAGAAGCAAAAACAAAGCAGAAAACGAAAATCCACTAAGAAATATGAAAAATTTAATAATATAAATATATAATGGGATTAAAATTAATAAAAGATTGCTTCAAAATTAACTAGTAATTAATTGCTATCTCTTATATCAGCAGAGAAAGAACCTATATGAACATCTACAGTTCGATTACACGCTGGCTATGTGCCATTTACTATCCAACAGAATAAAGACAACAGAACTCTCAACAAAAATTTCTTAATATATTTCTTTTCCAAAGTATCGTTAACAACTTCTTCCTGTTAAATAACATATTTAATTCAATAAACACTTTATTTACTGAAAGTGTCCAATGCCTTTTGAGTTGTTAAGCAAAAGTTCTATTAGCTGTTGAAATTAAGAGTTCACAAGTTAACACAGCTGTTATTCGCTTGATGCTAGTTGATATATTCAAAAAATAATACTTTAGCTTCTCATCTGTCGGAATAAGTTATAGCAGAAATGTCTTAACCTCAAAGCTTTCTTTACTTTTCAATATTACGTCATCGATAAGATAATGCATAAAAGTGACTTACTTTAATTCTTCGGTAATTGCATCTGATCCACTGAATATAAACGTTTCTTAAAGATCTCTTGTACGTCCGATCCTTAGAGGCGTACGTGTATCATAAACATAGCGTCCATCGTTCGACGGAGATATTCCTTGAACATTGCGTGATATGTTTCTCCAAAGTCCTGTGAAGTAAACTTTAAATATTAGAATTAATCCTTTAACATAGCTCACACGGATAGCATTAATATATCAGAAACTTCGATTTAGGAAATGAATACTTCTATTCATTTAGCGATTTTCCTTTGAAGAATGTCCTCATATCATCTCGCAGAAATATTAATCCTTGTCCCATCTTGTCACCTATTTCACCGATAGAATCCGAGTATCTTGTTATCACCTCACAGAGCAAGTCCTAGCATCAACCACATCATTTTACAAAAACAATGAGAACATCACTCTCCATGTGATCGTGGTTTAAAAACAAAACCAGTTGTATTTTCATAAAGAACTATGGTTTTGATCTGACTCATTTTTATTTCAAAAAACATCAAATTAACTTTAGATGACCAATGCAAATTGTTGCATTTGATTTTCCTCTTATTAAAAATAACATAATAATTTGGCATTCAATACCTTCAGTTAAAATAACATTTCTCAACTTAGTTTTATCAATGTTTAAATTTAGTTTAAATAATATTTTGAAAAGTTATCCATATTTTTCTTTTATGAAAATAGCTATTTCTTTCGTTTCGTTTTAAAAAAAAGTCTTAGAAGCTTGGCCAGGTCCAAGACACTTATTTTACTTTCAACAAGAAAGAACACGAGTTGTTTTGTTTTGTTTTTGTTTGTTTTTTTCAGTTGAATTGTAATTCTCACCTGCTTTGCTTTTAGGCTTGGTTGAATATCTAATCTGTTTTGGACACATGATTAAACTGATTTTCAATGAAAATATTTAAAAACAACCAAGAATAGCAATTAAATAAAACAACGTTTGACGGAGCTTCTTAAAATATTAGCGAACGAGGGCCAACTTTAGATGTGGTAATGTCCAATTTCCGAATCAAATTTAATTGAAAAATTAATTCTAAATTAATTTAGAAGAATGCAGAGTTGTACGAATATTAAGGTGAACAAATGTAGGGTTTCATTGTATTTGGTTTTTTCCTTTGTGGTAAATCTGTCAAAAATGCTGTGTAGAAAATTATCGTTAGTTGCCATCTTATTTGTTTTGATTTTAATGCTTTTTGTTTGGTGGAGGAGAATACAAATATTATTGCGTAACGAAAAGGCAGATTGTTATTGAATTCCTTTTGAAATATGAAATGAAATTTCATATTCAGAACGTTTCATTTCGCATCCGACAATAGTTGTTAAGCCGGCGAATTGGACTTATTTTCATTGGCTTCAAAATACAAAAGCCTGTTCTCCCTGCAAAATATAAACGGGATGGACCGTACACATTATTGCCGCAGATGACACAAGGTAGTTAAGATAACAAAGCAACATTGCCTGAAAGATCACCTTGAAAATGTAGTTAATCGCAGAAGAGATGTTTTCACCACTACGAAATTTAGAAATTAAGGAAAAATCATGTGGCATGCAAAAAGTTTTCAAAATTGGAATCCAAGCATTTAGTTTTTCTGAGAGCGACCAAAATCAGTAGCTGTTGCTTTTGTCCTGTCCGTCCGTCCGCCTCCGTGTCTGTCGACCCCTAACAACAAAATGGAACCAAAACAGAAGATCAGATCGCCAAACGGATTTCATCATCGTGTTAATAGACCTAAATACCGTAGGAATGGGGTATTTTCAGGGGACAACGCCCCCCCCCCTCATATTCGAGATATTTTGCACTGTTGTCATCATATTACCCTAATAACTCCTGAACGGAAGATCGGAACGACAAACGAACTTCACTATTGTGTTCAGAGGCTAAAACAACATAGCAATACTAACATAGTAAAAGGGGTCAATACCCCCCCCCCCTCCCACCCAAGTTCGAGATATATTGCATTGTTTTCATTTGATTTCAGGATTTTACCTAAAATATTCTTCTACCAATTCCTTCCTTTTCATTATTTCAGATGTAATTCATTAAAAAAAAACTCTAGTTTTTAATTTGTTTTATTAAATACTACACACATTTTTTGGAAGTATTTTTCGTCTTCCCTTTTTCAAGCGAAAATTAAAATATTTGGAATAAATACAACAACAAAATAGATCTAACCTAAAAACAAAGTTAAAAACACATTAATTCAATTGTTGTTAGTATGACACATCAATCTAATTTCAATTCCATTATCTAAAACAATTTAGAACATTAATTATTTCGTAAATAAAAATAATGGCATCATCAATAATTAAATACATCTATTGGTATTATTTCATTCACATCCGTTTTTTCTAAATCCCTCACTAATATCTACATTAGCCTCCTCATACTTATTAAACAAATTTTCTTTTGTATTTTTTATTACACAACTCTCAAAGATTTTTCTAATCTTTAAATTTTTTCTTTATACACAATTTTTAATTTTCAATTTTAATTGTAATTTTTGTATAATAAAAAATACGAAAGAAATTTTTTTAATAAGTATGAAGAGGCTAATGTAGACCCTGCTATAGTTATATTAGTGAGAGATTTAGTAAAAACGGATGTGAATGAAATAATAACAGTAGATGTATTTAATTAGTGATGATGTCCTTATTTTTATTTACGAAATAATTAATGTCCTAAATTGTTTTAGATAATGGAATTGAATTAGATTGATATGTCATTGTAACAACAATTGAATTTATTCATTTGTCAACTATTGAAATCAAATAATAATTTAAAATAAAATATTTAAAATTTGCTTACAGTATCTTTTTAAATACTTTTTATCACCACGTTATGGTTCAAGTATATTCCTCAAGGGAAGGGAACTCCACAGTGATTGTCATAGGAAGAGGTTCTTGCGTTATCTGTCTACCCAAAAGATGCCCCTCTCAATCCTGCGCGAAACATCTAGACTATCTAGACAACTGAACGCTATCTTCAAACCCAAAATTTCTTATTTACTATTGGTTATTTGCCAACAGGAGTGAACTCTGAAAGATGTCTGGGTTTTTTTTCTTCACTTATTCTTATAACTGGTTTTTCTCATTGAATTAATGAATTAATTAATCTCAACTACATGATAAGTATGCGCAGCAGCATTCATATCGGATTCTTGGGAGAATTCAGAAAAAATAAAAAATAAACATATCATTATTAATGGTTAAAGTGTTGCATATAAATCAAAACAATATAATTAATATTTGAAATGATATTTCAAGTACTACTACTAAATTACAAGTACTACGGAGGAAAAAATTTGAAATAATAAATTAAATCTTAATTAATAAAATTCAAAAAACCGAATGGCTACATGGCATGAAGGTCATTGGGTGCGAAGTTTTTTTATCTTCTCTTCGTTTGTCTTTAACTTTAACTTGCATCCTGAGGGTGTAAGATTGTGAATTTTACATATGCTATTAAAAGTATTAGCGGCATCAGCAGCTGCATTAGCCTTGTGGACATCCAAGAATCTAGCTATATCTCGTCTGAACTGCCGATATTTAAAAAACACGCGGGCAGTAGTTGCATTTGCCGTATTATTCATATTGAGAAAATTTTAACGTGCTAAAATTATTATTAATAATAAAAAAAATGCCAACTACAAATAGCACATAGATAACAAACAGTATAAAAAATGGGGAATAACTACGTACGTTTCGAACCACCCTTCGGTAGAAGTCCTTTATCAAGTTTCCCTAAATTTAAAAAACCATCATTCCGTCTCTGTGGAAGAAAGGCATCAGACGAAAACAAACCAGAGAATCGGATGTCCCTCTAGCGTGCAAAGTAAGCAATAAAATTATGGCGCATTATCAAAAGGATTCAAAAGAAATAAAGTTTATGTAAAAAAGATGTTATCAAATCATTGACAAAACCACATTATATACACTAATTGCCGATTAAATATCGTATTCTAAGATATTTTTGTGGATAAGTCCTGATTATAAGAATGAAGAGTCTTAATCATTGAAGATTCATAAAATTTGCAAAGCTACTCGTCCTTAAATTGCCCTAGGATGACAGTCCAATTCAAGGATTTTCTCCTTGCAACGGCTAGCGGTATGGTAGATTAAATTTCCTGTTCTTACTGTGTACGCGTGTTCTTTAAGTCGCGTCTGAAAAATCTTTTAGTCTGCCCTAAGTAGAGGCATGGTTCGTTCTTCTAGCTGAATTTGAATCTTAAAGAATGTTCCGTTTCTTTAATAAGCGGTTCTTGTCCATAGGAATGGTCTTTCTATTAAGTATAGATACTATGGTGTTAGTGGGCTTACAAGCTATTCCGATATCTGATCTTCGGAAAATAGGATTTAATTTCTTATATATATCTTCATCATAAGTAATTAATGTGTATCGAGTAATCTTATTACTGCTACCAAGATCACTATAAACAAGTCTATTACTGCTACTGGGAATATTAGAATCGCCGTTTATATGGTCCTGTGGTTGAATAGGATTTAAAATATTCCCTTTCTTGTATTTTCTGGCCTTAAAGAAGTCTCTGATGTATTTGTTAATTATACGAATTGGAAACCCGTTTTTAATGTACAATTGTTTAATTGTTTCGATGTCTTGTTTCAGAAGGAGTGAATTTGAACATACATTAACATTGATTACATTGATTGTCATGTAACAGGAATTCCTTTTATATCTTTCCGTGACTGAGCTACAATAATTAACAGTAATCAATGCATCAGTAGGTTTTCTATATACTGTAGTGCTATAACCGTCAATTTGCCTTTCTATTAACACATCTAAAATAGAAATAGTACCGTTTATCTCATGTTCCTTAGTGTAATGTATACTGAGACTTACACTGTTAACAGGGCCATCGCGTGGGCGGGGCGACCGAGGCGATCGCCCTGGGTGCTGTGGCCAGGGTGGCGCCACAGCACGGCAAAAATAAAAAAACATTGGAAATTCCTTTTTTTTTTTCGGTCGTCGAATTGGAAATTCCTGGGCGCGGCAGCCAGGGGGGGGGGG
>JAFIDM010073062.1:12860-25927 GCA_023159025.1 Thereuonema tuberculata
GGGGGGGGGGGGGCGCTGCGGCACGGCAAAAATAAAAAAAAATTGGAAATTCCGTTTTTTTTTTTTTGGTTGTAGATTTTTGGGATGGTGGGGGGGGCGCAAATATCAAGTGCAGGGCGCCTGACAAAATCTTACCCGGGCGCAAACAAACCACGCGACGGCCCTGACTATTAAAGTCCTCAAGGATAGATTCTTTATAATGTTCATTAATAATAAGGAATGAATCGTCCACGTATCTGCTTATAAAATGGACGTTGTTAATCACACTATCTATGGAAAAGAGTTGATATTCAATGTAGCACATGACACATTCGGCCAAAACCGCCGACGAGGGTAGTCCCATGAAGGTACCTGAGTTTTGTGTATAAATTAATCCCTTAAAGGAAAAAATTTATAACTGGAAAAACAATGCTAGTAAATGAGCAAATTCTTTTATATTGAAGAAAAAATTTCCTTCAATAGCATTAACATTACTGTCAATTACATGTTGTACTGCACTCGTAATCAAATCAGATGTTAAGGAAGTATATAAATTAACCACATCCACTGAGTTCATTTTTTTATTCTGCATAGGCGGATTGTTCCGAATATATATTTAAGTGGCGGTTCCCGATTGATAATACTATATTTAGACGAAAATCAATAGATTTTAATTTCTCGGCAATAACTCTGGATAGATCCCATGATGGTTTTATTTTTACAATTAATAATTGGTCTAATTTTGAATAAAGAGTTTTGTTTCTCTTTATGTACCTTAGATAACCCTTTTAATTTAGGGATTGTATGGTTTTGTTGAATGATGGAAGTAGCTGTTTCACTGGAAATTAAGCCGTAGTTCATGGCCTTGTTGATTTTTTTAGTAATCTCCTTTAATGCTTGTGTTTCATTATTATTAAGACGGTTAAATCCATCTGTATTCTTTACAAATTGCTCACACATACTCACGTATTCCTCTTGGTTTAATTTAACGAGTGCACCCTTTTAACTGCTTTAGTAAACACCATAGTGTCATTCTTACATTTTAAATTTATAAGCTCCTGAAATTGATCCTTGTTGATATGAGACTTGAAATCCTGATATTTGCCCTATTTGTGCCCTATTTGCTTTCTTAAATTAGACCGTTCGTTGATATCGGAGATGAACCTAACTTGTGCTTCCAAATTAGTAAGGATACGCAGGGCTGAGAAACTTTCATTACTCACGGTATAATATAACCCTTTCTTTAGAATGTCCATCTGTGTAGGTGTGAGAACTATAGATGTGTTATAAATGACTTTTTAATTCTCTTCACAATACTGAATAGGGAAAGATTGGAAGAGCACATTACCCTACCTAGTTTCTTGCAATGTCTTTATACAATTGCCTCTTTAGCATACTGGGCTTTCTTTGCTCCCTTTACTAACAACATGAAATAATCCATTTTTTCAAGTTTTTCGGATACATAATTAGAAAGTCTTTTTAACTGTCCGATGAGCTTAGCCTTCTTGCAATGTGAATCTTTTATATATTCCATAAGTAAAAGAAACTGAATTTTATCTCCTACTTTTTTGATCTTCTCTTCGTTTGTATTTAACTGTAACTTGCAACCTGGGGGTGTAAAGTTGTGAACTTTATCTATCCTATTAAAAGTAATAGTGGCATCAGCTGCTGCATTAGCCATGTGGACATCCAGGAATCTAGCTATATCTCATCTGAACTGCCGATATTTAAAAAACACGATGGAAATAGTTGCATTTGCCGCACTATTCATATTGAGGAAATTTTAACGTGCTAAAATTATTATTAATAATAAATGCCAATTACAAATAGCACATAGATGGCAAACATGATAAAAAATGGGAAATAACTACGTACGTTTCGGACCACCCTTCGGTAGAAGTCCTTTATCAAGTTTCCCTAAATTAAAAAAAAAACATCATTCCGTCTCTGTGGAAGAAAGGCATCATACGAAAACAAACCAGAGAATCGGATGTCCCTCTAGCGTGGAAAGTAAGCGATAAAAATAAAGCGCATTATCAAAAGGATTTAAAAGAAATATTGAGAAGTAATATTAAAAAGATGTTATCAAATCATTGACAAAACCACATTATATACCCTAATTCCCGATTAAATACCGTATTCTAAGATATTTTTGTGGATAAGTCCTGATTATAAGAATGAAGAGTCTTAATCATTGCAGATTCGTAAAATTTGCGATAATACTCGTCCTTAAATTGCCGTAGGATGCCTTGAATTGCCATAGGATTTTCAATGTCCAATTCATTGAGGGACATCCGATACTCTGGTTTGTTTTCTTCTACTGATGATGAGACGGAATAATAGTTTTTTTAAATTTAGGGAAACTTGATAAATGACTCCTACCGAAGGGTGGTTCGAAACTTACATAGTTATTTCCAATTTTTTTATCATATTTGTTATCTATGTACTATTTGTAGTTGGCGTTTTTTATTATTAATAATTTTAACAAGTTAAAATTTCCTCAATATGAATAATAATTACCTCGATAATAATAAAATAAAAAGTAAACGAAAAAATTTAATAGCAAAAATCGAGTCAAACAATAAATAATGGTAACAAAATAAAACTACTGATAAAACAACGTAAAACTTAAAACATTAAAATAAAAATAAAGGAAAGTAAAAAAATAAACGAAATATATGCAATATTGAAAGCTTTTCATTGAATAATTTACGTGTGTTGAAATGGATTAACCAAGACAGAAAAGGCCAGATACACAAAAATACTAATGCATTTAAATTAATGATGATCAAAATTACAGACGTTTCGATTTGCTACATTATACAAATCTTTCTCAATGTGACCGTTAACATTCGCAAGAAAAACACAAACAAACAACCCAGAAAACATAACAAAACAGCGCCCTCTAGGGAACAAATGAGCAAAAAGGTTTTTAGATGAAAGTAATAAAATATTAAAATTACAAATATAAAAATTAAATTGCAAATAAAATGTAAATAAAATTAAACATAAAATTACAAAAATAAAACAGAAACAAAAATAAGAAATAAAAAATAAAAAATATAAAAAATAAAAAATAAAAATAAAAATAAAAAATAAAAAATAAAAAAGATTAATAAACAAGGATTATAAATTACTCAAGTTTATAAAATGAACTACTGTATAATAGAAGCAGTATATATGGTCCTTAGATTTTAAGGGGAAATCCATATTGGTACATATGTTTTACGGAAATTTGGTTGTTATAGCATTTGTTATTGGTGAGGATAAATACAGACTCAGTACATTTGCGTAAGTGTTCATTGCTCGCTCGTGCCATAATGGAAGCTCCTTTCAAATCCAATGTATGGCCCTTTCCGAGCATGTGAGTAACAGTTCTATTGGTTAAGTCCTTTTTATTCAACGCTCTACGGTGGTCACCTACGCGGTCCTTTAGCTTCCGGCCTGTCTCTCCAATGTAAATACAATCATTATGGAGACATGGGATGGAGTAAACTACCCCTTCTTCAAGTGAGGGATCTACAATCTTCCGACTTCTCTTAGTAAGGGTTGCAGTGGTGTGTTTACTTGAGGCAGTAAGAACGATGTTATAGTCCTTTAAAAAAATTTTAACTAGCGGAAAGATAATCGGATGATAATCAATTGCTATATATTTGGGATTAACCCGATGCTCTGTGCAATATGCAGGAAGTCGTGCGTTATTGTAAATTGACTTTAAACTGGAAACTATATGCTTAGAGATGAAGCTTTGAAAGCTTTGGTTTCACAAAATTTAATCTAACATTGACTTTATGTTAGTTAATTTTTGTTTTTTTTTGTTTTTGTTTTTCATTGACTTTCGATTCATTTCTGTTCTTTTAATTAACGTTTTAATTTACGTGTGAATCAATTGATGAAATGTCATTCATTTTTTCCTATTTAACATTTTAATTTTAACAATAATGTTATTACTTATAGTTTGACAATTTTATGTTTTTTGAGAATACTAATTAAAATTGAAATAAATGAGCAGCCAGAGAAAAAAAAATCGCATTTAACGAACACATTTTGGAAATTGATTTTTTTTGTAATACAATTTATTTATATAAAAAATGAACAAACGTCATTAAAAAAATCAATCTCTTATAAAGACGCATATATCGTAGGAATAATACATAGTCTTTTATTTATTTTTGGATTTAATTTTAAGATAATTTGAGCTGATATTGTGTTTATGAATATCCTACTTCGTAGTTCATCCAAAATCCTAGGTAAACACGTGAAACTCCAAAAATTCTACTCTAGCTCTAGTACTGCCTATAACTTCTAACTATTGTAACATTTCTAACTATACTTCTATCTAATCGTTAACTTACGTCGTTTTGTTAAGAATAATTTCATCTTCTTTATCTTAATTAAAAAGCCTTTTTGAGACTTTAAAAACTGAGAATAATTCATTCACTTGCGATTTTCTAACATATTGTTATTGAAGTAAAAAAAACAAAGAAATAAAAAACATCTAACTAAAATTTTACTGTCAGATAAGGGTTGAAAGAACAAAACTTTATTTCTACAATCAATATATGCCAATTAATTGAAAGAATACGATATAATTTGATACTTTGTTGTGGTTTTCAATAATTTTTTAAAAGAAAAGCTACCCACTTTTAATTAAACTGAAATTTTGGGAAGATTGATTATGTGTAAATAGATTATTCGAACATATATCAAAGATGTCGTAAATTTCGATTTAAGAGACCTTTGGTGACAAAGTGGACATCACCATTTTAAATACCGATAATAGATATATATATTTCTCTCCGATAAATTCGAAACTAACTTCGTCATGGTTTCTTCTTTAAATATTCATTATTACGGCCTTTGTTTAATCATAAGGTTTAGGCATTGAATCAAAAGTTATTATTAATTCTATTTTTAACATTTCGTCTTTTGAGATCATACCTGATGTCCTAAAAATATTTCACCTGTATCTGATCCAATGTGATGAGTTAAATTACATCTTATCCCGAACATTTTTATTTTTCTAACTTTTATCATCTTTCAAATCAAAAGTGAGAACTCATCAATAAATTACTTCAACTAGAAAAAATTGAATACTATGCAGTAGTTTTATCAAGCATTCATTAATATATTATTTCACTCCAATACTTTACTTATGATCTGTTATTTATGTTGAACATTAGGGTTTTTTGAAATTTCAAAATCCGCACAAGAATTGCAGGGGAGCCTCTCAAAGTTTATGTGAAGTTTACACTAACTATGAGCAGCAGTACTGATTTCCGATTCTTGAAAGAGTTAAGAAAGAAAAAAAAAGAAAAATAAGATGATTGTTGGTTAAAGCTTAATATATAAATCAAAACAAGAATACAGTTGAATCACGATAATCCGACATTTGACAGTCTGACACGCTCGGTAGTCCGACGCTGCGTCGGATGACGTCACTGCACTTGCAGCAGACATTTCCCGTCTGGCCGTGACTCACAACAGTTTCAGTTTCAGTTTAATTGTTCAGTTTTAATTAAATATGTACTCAATATGTATTGTAACAATGTACGTACCGTAGTATGTACAGTACTGTGTATACATAACTTACATTTTCTTACCTTAGAAGTTAAAATTCAGTTTTAAAAATATCAACCTTCGGTAATTCGACATTTTTAATAATCCGACACCCCTCGGTCCCGTACTGTCGGATTATCGCGATTCAACTGTTTTTATTTGAAATATCTAACCTTACAAGTACTACAGCGAAAAAAACTAGAAATAATAACTTTAATCCTAATTTATAAAATCAAAATAGCTGAATGGCTGCATGGCAAGAAGGGTCCTTGGGTGCGAAGGAGGTTTAGACTCCCAGTGATTCAACAAATAATTATTAACTCAATAATATTAAAATAATAAAATAAAAAGTCAACCAACCATGACTAGAGGGTTTGACTGCGATGTTTACGCACCATGTTATTTGAGATAAATCCAATATGGTTTTGTATTTAAGGGGTTGTTCCCGGTGTTTTTCACTAGCATTGAAAAAGGTTTGTAATTTGGCAAACCGAAACTGTATGTTTTTAATTTGTCATTTAAATTTTTAATTTTCATTGTGTGTTTGGCTTCATTGATCTTAAAAAGTCATAAATGTGATGTAAAGTACTTCGATCATTGATAAGACAGCTGAATAAGATTTCTGAATTCATTTCTTGATTTTTTTCCTTATTAGCTTTATTCTTTCCAATTACGTGATTTTATAACAAATTCTAATATTATGCAATTTGAATTTTGACATCTCCAGCACCTAAAAAATAAAAGAAATAAAGAAAGAAAGAGCCAAGAGATTTTCTTCGTTTTTCTTTCATTCCATTCAATTATTGTTTATTCCGAATAAAGAAATTTATTTTGAATAAAGGAATTGATCAAAGAAACCTACAAAAAAATTCAGTACCAAAAGATTATAAATAGATAGTTTTTAAGTTAACTCAGGAATTTCAAAACTTTTAGATTCAGAACTTTACTATTCAGAAGAATCTGAGAATGATTTCAGTTATATGATTTAATAATTTAGGATTTTATGAATAAGTAAAAAAGATGACTCTGAATAGTAATCAAAATTCTAAAGTTTAAAGTGAGGATTTATTATTATTTTATTTCCTTTTTGATCAAAAGTTCATTTCACTTCATTCATTTTTGATTTGTGAACTTAGACGAATGTTAAGTGTCCCTCGGGCATGTTTTATTTTATTTCATTTTACTTTATTTTGTGTTATTTTATTTTATTTATTTATTTTATTTTGTTTTATTTTATTTTATTTATTTATTTTATTTTGTTTTATTTTACTTATTTATTTTATTTTGTTAATTTTATTTATTTATTTTAATTTTTTTTTTGATTATTTTTGTTTTCTTCTTCTCTGGTAAAAGTATGGAAAAGTGAATAGACATTATTTTATGTGAATATAAAATTATCATTTTCGGGATTTTAAAAATTACATTTTAGAATTATTTAAAATACTATTTTGAAGTCCGTTTTTGATCACATTTACACAAAGTAAATTGAAAATTAAGTGCCCTGTTTTAGAAAATCTACACGGATTTTACATTGATTTTGTAAAAGTGTTGAGAGTCATTGAGATGGAAAGACGACGAGTCACGTTCTGGAACTGAACTGAATTAATTTATTAATTGAAAAACACTGATTTTTGTAGATTTTACAAAGTTGGGTTTGATTGGCTAATTAATTAAAAATATAGAGAATGATTGGATAAAAACATAACGAATTTAGATTAATTAACTGATTCAATGGCTGCAATGATAAAGAATTTAAAAATAAACAGATGTATTTAGGAAATAAAAAAGGAGTAAATAACGTTTAAGGATTGAATGAATAAAAAGGCAGATAAACAATTTCTACAAAAATACAAATAAAGAAATGATTTAAAAAAATATTTACATACAAACTGTTTACAAACATGATTCTCAGCAAAAGCGTAGCCAGGAGTTGGGAATGGGAAGGGTTATGAAGGTCATAGTCATTCAGAGGAAAAAAAATAATAATAACATTTCCGCATGAGGGGGGGGGGGGGGGGTTCTGTAGACAAAACCATGAACTTTCTAATCAAAAAAACAGATCTGAAATCCCAGATTTCTTCAATTTTTAATTGGGGGGGGGGGGGGGGTTTAACGTAGTAGCAGCATAATGTTATTTCCTCATGTTCTATAATAGTTCAAATCGGGTCTTCTAGAACAATATTGAACCTTCCAGTTCTTTCTAGAATCTTCGCGAACCAACTGGGGCCTATACTCCGTATAATCAGCAGTCAAAGAGTGCTGTTCATCTAAGGGTGGTCTCTAAGGAAGTTGTTGTGTAAGGACTCAAGAGAAGTGTTGAAGGTTTTCTTTTATGAACAGATGGCTACTGTTAGAACTACAACATGTAACACGATGAATGTTTGGCTATTCGGACTAGAAACACATGAAATACCTGCAAAAACGCTATCTTCGAAGTGTGAGTTTAGCTCCCAAAGGTACCATTGAAAATCCTCCATGGCTGACAGAAGCTGAGGAAAAACGAAAACAATATGAATAAAGAATTCTACTCTAGCTCTATTGTTGTCTACAAATTTTAACTATCCGGGCTTAATCTTTAACTTCCGTCATTTTGTTAAGAACAATTTCTAAGTCATCTTCCTTATCTTTTTAAAAAAGCCTTTTTTGAGACTTTCAAAAAGTGGGAATATAACTCTCATAAGTGATTTTCCTACTAATTTAGAGGGTGATAAATGTGTTGCCAAATTTAAAGGTAGTATTTAATCATGCAATGAATACAGAGGTGTTGGCCTTTACGTCGTATCGTTAAAAATTAAAGTTGCGATCAGGCCCGGAGGACCGCGCAATGCAACTGGAGGGTAGTCTCCAGTGTTCAGAACCTACGGGACAAAGTTGAGGATGGGGGGGTCGGCCCGTCGCTCGCCCGCTTTTAACTCCCGGGAAAGAAACCCGGTACCCATTCTATAGAGGGCTGGGTAGACCCTAGGGCCCGTTTGGAGGAGAAAGAAGCGTGGAAAAATTCCCGTCCTCCGGCGAGGCCGGGAACCGAACCCGCCACCTCCAACCCGCAGCCACTCGGCTACCGGGCCCACTTACGTAGTATCGTAGATTCTTTAAATTGCTCCTCAGTAATCTGTAGCGCCTATTACTAGCTGTTCAAAACAAGGCGTGCTAGGGGATTAACTTAAATAAAAACAAAAGGGGGGGGGGGAGGGAATTAAACAGAATTATGTTTATTTGTGAAGTGGAAGAAAATGGAATAAACAAACTCTAACTAGGAACAAACAAACATTTTATTAAAATTTAAAATATAATTACCAATACAATCTTTACCTAAGGTAATTTATTAAAAAAGAATAAATTTGCTAATTTGACACTAGCAAACAACACTAATGAGTGATTACCTCAAAAGAAAATAAATCAATCTCAAATTTTAAAGGTTGAAATCCCTTCTATCCGATGAGATACTTTGGTTTATAATTATATATTAAAATAGAATGTTAGTGAAAAAAAACATAGGCATCCTGGAAAAACATAATAAATGAATCACTTATACATGTATACAATTTGAAGGAAAAAGACAATTAAAAGCCTGTTGGGGAAAAAAAAGAAGTAAAATAAAAAATAAAAAAAACCTCTTTTCTAATCTATTTCTAGCAATTTTTCCCATTTTCGAGAAAATTCACCCCGAAACGTGCAACAAACCCCCTTCGTTCCTCGACAATGCGAAGCTACTACTAACGAGGGTCATCTAACACAATCCTCCCAAGATAAAATGAGTTCTTTAATAAAGAACTTAATGATAGAAAGGCAACAAAAACGTCAACAAATCAAATAAGACAAGAATCTCGACTTTCAGTTTCGTTTCAAATCGTTACATGACCTGCTCGTTCCCCTGATTTAAATCCTCTGGACTTTTTTGTATGGGGTTATCTGAGAGCATTTGTGTACACCACACCGGTTCCTGACGCCCACGCACAGCATGACCGCAAAGTGGATGGGTGCAACACAATTCGATTTGAACCTGACACCTTTGACAGTGTTCGGCAGTCTATGGAACGACATTGTGTTGCGTGCATTGCGGCCGGTGGTGGGCATTTCTTGCACTGTCTGTGAAACTGAGCGACTGTACAGCCAGCACCTCTGTGTTGTTGAATAGTTCATATCTTGGAAATAAAGCATTTTAAGACCCATGTTTATATGACATTTATTCGTTGTTTTCCTTGATTGGATACAATCTTTAAGTTGGGCATCACATTTCAGGTACACCCTGTATATATATTTTTAATATAGTTCTACTTACGTAAAAAAACAATCCAAATTAGATTATTATCAATATCTTTCTGTTAGATAGGAGTCAAAAGTGCAAAGTTTTTTTTTTCAGCTATCAGTATGTGTCACTGGTTTAAACATTATAATTTAATATTTTATTTTAATTTTTTTTTAAAGAAAAAGTTTTTTCACACTTAATGATTTGAAATTTTTGCAAGATTTGATACTTTATATGTAAATTATTCGAAAATTGAAAATAATTGTAAAAGATGTGGATATATAAATAACTAAGGTTATAAAAATTGAAAACGAGTCTTTTGAAAATTTTCTGGAATTCAACCTGTAAGTCCTGTAAGTTCGGTGATTGTGTCTGATAAAACTACTTTAAAATTAGAATTTTGTGAAACTTCTCAACCTCATTAGAAAAAAGAAAAAGAAAAATTTGTCAACTGAAAATAATGTTAGAAAAAATGCGAAACGTTGCATCAAAGATGCCGTAAAGTGCGATTTACGAGATCTTTTGTGATAATAAATTTGTCAGTTTCATTTTAAACACAGATAATAGCTTCACAAAATCCTGTAAAACATTCTTTAATGTCCACAATATTTCGGGTGTAAAAGAGGACAAAGCTATTATTTTTGTCTCTTAATAATATAAGGGTTACAAAAGAACTAAAATCATTTCTGTAAATATGATAACAATTGAAAAGTATATGATTCAGTAGCATAGTTATTAATAATGATAATAATTAAACATTAACGATGTTTTATGACTATAAATTATATTTTAATTTCAATACCTTTTTTTTTCATAGAATCTTTAATATAACCAAAAGTTGAAGTTTCAGAGCAAGATAGAACATGATAGAATCATGTTTAATTAATAGTAACAATCTTGCCAATAATTGTAAGTTCCTTGAAGTTGATAAGGCTTCTTTTTGTTACATTAAACATTTTATGAAAAAAAATGCCCTGTTTTAATGCCTTTTTGCCCTCTTTTATCGCCGTAGCATGTTGCACCATTCGAATTGTCACCTTCCTCTTGATCTCTCCAATATACTGACATTCCTTCTCCCCTTTCCAACATTTAATACCATATACCACTCCATTCTTATTGAAAATTTCAGTATCGGGCATTTTTTTTCCATTACCATCTAAGAACTTCATAACTGTGTTGCTAACTTTATTTGCAATGTTAATATCTACTTTAGATAATATTGAAGTCAACTTACTTTGTAAACTTCTTCGTATGGTATACTCACATATTTAAGTGTATTATCCTTTCTAATCACATTATTCACCTTTTTTATCTTTCTTTATTTTAAACCCTAGAAACGATTCTATTTATAAAATCTAATGAATAATTCTTCATCACAAAATTCTTTTTAATTTTACCTAGTTCTTCAAACAATAATTCATTATCAGAACATATCTTTAAAGCTCTTGTAATAGGCAGATTAACAACATTGGTTTTATAAGAAATACGGGCAGCAGAATTGAAATTTAATGTAATATCAGCATAGGCTTCTTTTCTATAAATAGTAGTAATAAAATTATTATCCGCATGTCTTTTAACAAGTGTGTCCAGATAAGATAATTTATCTTCAAATTCTTTTTCCATTGTGAATTTGATATTTTCATATATAAAATTAAAATTTAATAAAACCTGATTTATATTCTGTTCTGAAACCAACAGGAAGGTATCATCTACATATCTGCACATAAATTGAACATTATCCCTTATAAACTATAGTTTCCAAATTTCTTCATCAATAAGCTTCATTGTGCACTCTGCTAAGATAGCCGAAGACGGTAAACCTTTTCATTAAAAAAGAAACATTGTAACTAAAATAAAAATCTTATTAACATCAACATCTTTTTTATTGACAACCTTTCTAACATCATAAATATGTATAAGTGCTTTTTCTATAAGAAGGGTAGACAAAGATCTATATAAATTTACTACATCAAAGGAAACCTTCCAACAATTTTGATCACATTTTTGTTGTTTCAATCTATTTAAAAGCTGTGAGCTATTGACAATACTGAATTTAGAAGCATAATCAATCTTCTTTAATTCTCCTACTAACAAATTAGCAATTACCATAATGCCACTATTTCTACATGCAATTATTGGCCTTACTTTGTAGAAATTATTAATTTTCTCTTTGTGTACCTTAAGTAATCCACGGATTCTTGGAAACTTTATGTTCATCTTAATCATTGATTCCATACAGTCTTTATCCCAAAAACCTTCCTTTGATAATTCACGGATCTTTGTATTCATTCTCTAAATAATGAGTTTTTCTGTACATTTAGACTTTGCAATAGCATTTGTATTTTCTAAGAAAAAACAACACATTTCATTATAATTTTGCTTGTCCATTGTCACGACCGCACCACCTTTGTCCAAATAGGTAAAATTACATTTTTAGCTACATCTTGTAAATCTTTCAAATCCATTTCTCCAAAACTGAACTTGAAAACTTTTTGTTGTCGAAACCATTAAGGATCTTCCCTACTTTTTTTCGGACAACTTTTCTATCATCTTGATCATTAACAAATCTAATCTGATTTTCAATGTTTGTTGCAGTCTTATAAATATCCACTTCTCTTTACCAATATTGGAACCTAAACCTCTTGCTAATATGTCCTGTTGCATCTGCGTAAAGTAAACTGAACGAGCGTTTAAAAAACGAACCGGCATAGGTTCAACATTCAAAATGTCCTTTTTCCTCCATTTAGCACAACTCTATTTGGTCAACTTTGCACAATGTCTTTTTGAGATAGATCCATATGCATTCTTTCGTTTTTTTGCAGCTTCCATAATAATAATTAAGTAAACCTCATTACTCATTAATTTCTTGAGAATATTAGGTTATTATTGTAAAGAATTACTCTACTGTAAAGAGCCTGTCTTTTCATGTTTTTTATTAACCATTGCTTCTTAAGTTTTGTTTGATGTATACCCTCAGCCAAAATAAGCTTCTGAATCCTTTTCAACAGTTGCAGTTCTGTACCTCTCATAGAACAAGCACTTATATATATATATATATATATAAATCCAATGCACAAAACTTGAATCGACACCTATTCAAGTTTCGTAATGCAAATATTTCATTTAATGATTTGCAATTTAGAATTCAGAATGTAAAGAAATTTTATATGTTTAGTAATGTAAGTTAATTTTATTCTTATATTCTTTATATTCTGAATTCTAAATTGCAAATCATTAAATGAAATATTTGCATTACGAAACTTGAATAGGTGTCGATTCA